>JASSUY010035024.1:0-91483 GCA_032466535.1 Forpus xanthops | reverse complement strand
CGGCTCCTCCCCTCGTCGCCGGCCCCGCCCTGCGCAGCGCCGCACGGGGATGGTGACGGCGGCGGCGGGAGGCAGAGTCCGGCGACGGGAGGAGGTGGCGGCGGAGGGGAGCCCGTGAGGAGAGCCGAAGGACCGGGCGGGCTCCGCCCCTGCCCTTCCTCCTGCTCCCTCCTCCCGCTCCCTCCTCCCAACCCCTCCTCCGCCTCCTTCCCTGCCCCCTTCCCTCCCCCCCCCGCACGCGCCAGGCGGAGAGGCTGCGAGGGAGCCCCGGGTACAACATGGCGGAGCACTCGGCCCCCGACAACAAGCACAAACCCGCCGCCAACTCCGTGGCGCTGCTCAACAGCCGCGCCGGCGCGGGTGGCGGTGGCTTGGCGACGGCGGCTGCCGGAGGCCCCCCTTCGGGCGGAGGCGGTCTGTCGGGGGGCCTGTCGCAACCGGCGGGCTGGCAGTCGCTGCTCTCCTTCACCATCCTCTTCCTGGCCTGGCTAGCCGGCTTCAGCTCCCGGCTCTTCGCCGTCATCCGCTTCGAGAGCATCATCCACGAGTTCGACCCTTGGTGAGTGCCCGCCGCTGCCGGACGGGACGGGGCGGGGAGGCGGGAAACCCGACCCCTCACGGAGTGCGCCTCAGGTGGGCGCCGCGCAGTGACCCCCCGCGGTGGGGCGGCGAAGGGGGGTGTTTCCCCTGCCGGTTTCCTCCGCCTCGGCCGCGAGAGGCCCCCGCCGCCTGCTCCCCGTGCTGCCACTTCGCGAACTTGCGCCCTGCCTGTTCCTGCTGCTACCGGGCGGAGGGAGCCGAGAGCCGCTGCCGCCTTGGGAAGGAAGAGAGGGAGGGAGGGAAGCGGGAGAAGGGAGGCGGTGCGGAATGGACACGCCGTGGCAGGTCGGAGGGAGCCCGGGGGGTCGCGGTGCACGGGGACAAGGCATGAGGGGCCTGTGAGAGGAGGGAGCGGCTGTGCCGGGCACTTAGGTGTCCCCTTGGGGACGGGGAGGAGGCTGTACCCCCCCATCGGGAGAGCTGAACGCGGTGGAGTTGTGGCAGGAACCTTCGCCGTGCTGCGAGGGGCACGGAGAAAGTTACGGGGCTGTCAGGGACATGGGTGCCAGGCAGGAATCTGGGGCTCCGGCGACCGCCGTCGTAATGAAACAGCTGTGCCAAACGTAAGCGACGCCCGGGTCCTTGCGTCGCGGTGTTAAGTCTCCAGATCTGCGATGTGACTTCTCGGAGTGGTCTTTCCTAGAGCCATTGTCGGCCCGGGAGGGAGGAGGATGAGGAATGCGCTGCAGGAAGTAGTCTTCAAAAAAGTGATTTGAGGGATTACAGTGAAATGGGTGACATTGATTTACTGCCAGGTGTTTCCAAGCTGCGTTTCTGAGCCCAAGGACTTCTGTTTCCCACGCATCCTGATTTTTCTAAAGATTGCTTACCCTCCTGTAGAAACTGTCGTCGCTTTTTCCCTGTAGAAGGGTACTGAAACCATTTTATGTGTAAGATCAAGAGATGCTGCACTCATTCTTTGCAGCTGGGCGAAGTCAAAGACGATAGGACTTGTGGGGCAGGTTTTTTTAATGCGAAAACGTGACAATGAATTTTTGTATCAGCGGCTACTTTATCCTAAGGATTCTGTGGGTTTTGTAAGCCTTTAAGCAGGGTGAGCAGTGCATGACTTTAGAATAATGAATTCTTTGTTTTAATTTAAAATTCTTTGTCTCGGGTCTCATTTTTAATCCCATGAAGGAAAGAGTTGCTTCGTTTTGAAATGCACAGTAGATACTCTCTGTTAAACTTAATCTAAAATTGTTACTGAAATTGCACTTATCTGCAAAGTATCCGCTCTGCTTTGATAGTTTCAAAAGCACGACTTCCCCTTTTCTGGTTGTTTTTCTCCCTTTTCTGCTCTCCTTCACCCCTCCATGTAATCCATTCACAAATCATGGTTCAGAAGAGTGGATAGAGAACAAGGAATTGCTTTGTTTTTTAAATGCTGTCTGAAGTAATACACACTTTGCCATGTGAAAGCCAAATGCCTCAAAATATCTTTAAAACATAATTTCCCACAATTTAAGTGGGTTTTTGCAAGCACAAATGAAGGCAGAGAATGCAAACTTTCAGTTAATAAAGTTAACAGGGGAAGCTGTGTTAAATGCATCTGCAGTGAGACTATGAACCTGTGGTTGTATCCTGTGGAGTAGTTCTCAGGCTCTTCTAATCTGAATCTAAGCAAAAAGACTTTCTGTCATGGAGGAAACTTGGGGGGGGTTAAGCATACAGCATACATTTTTGTATAACTTTATCTGATTTTTATAATCAAGGCTCATCCTTGTTAGATAAATGGAAATTTTACAGTGTAGAGTTGCACAACTGTTATTAAGCCTTGAAGGACATTTAAAAAGCTGCTGTGGGAGTTAAGTTCATAGCTGTGATATGATTGTAAAGATAAACTTCTGTTTTAAGTAACATGTAAGCTGATGCACAGACATCTTACAGAGTACACAAACAAAAGGTATTGCTGCCTATGCTGCTTTGATAATTAGAGAATAGGTGAAGTTGACAAAACCCATTGATTTTAATGCAGATCTGTGAGGAACGGTGCAAGTGTCAAGAATCATGCCAGTGTCCTGTTGCCGCATGCCAGAAATTGTACAGGCAAATGCACTTAAGTTAATTAGTATGAAAGGACATAAAATGGTAGAAACTGAGGAAAAACAAAGGGCTTGCTCTATTGCAGCAGCAGTGTTGTTGGAAAGGGTAAAAAATGATGTTCCTAAATACTGTTGAATCACTAGGTAGGCATGGTTTTTCGTAGTTGTAAGGGTCTTACAAATCTGAATCTAATGTGGGAAAAGAGTTTTTGAAAGGAGATGAGAAGCATGCCCTTTTACGGGCCATTGTCCTGGCAGGAAGGAGGGATCCATAGTCTTTTACTGGTGGAGCACTGCTGTAGTTTTCTCCATTCCTTCGGCTTTTTCTGTGAAGCTTGCGCAGCTAGGATACCTTGCAATGTGTTGATAAGTCACCTATTCTTTAGTATTTATTTTGTGATCAAGAAAGAAGCCTAAAGTCTATTTTATGAAATGAGGAGCATAAACCAAACCAGTTATTCTTTTGAAGGGAAACAGATTTAGAAAGTTTTCTTTCGGTTAGGAAGTCAGTTTTCTGGTGTGGATATAGGAAACTTAGGAGATCTGGGGTGGGAAGAAAGGGAGATTTGTCACTTTTTTTCCTGGCATCCCTTTTAAGCTGCCTTTATGACACCAAAGTTAGGTTTTGATTTGGGGAAGGGGATGTTCGCTTGTTTGTAAAACAGGCCTCTGAGACTTACTCTAGTTGGCATTTCTTTCACAAATCACACAAATATAGTATCGTAGGCCAAAGAAGTAGAGAAAGAACAGCTTTTGATCCCCATTATAATACAGTGCTTATGTACGGGAAACAAACAGGTATTTTGATTTCACCATATAGCTACTTACAGATTTGTAACCTCTTTGTCATTACGTGGGTTACTGTTGTTTTTTCCACACTGTATACCTCTTCTGTATAGCATTGCCACTTTATTTATTCCTCATGTCTTGTTTACTTTCCATACTTGAGCTGGTACAGAGACTTTGAAAAATGTGTGTATTTTTGGCAGCTCCTAGATCAGGTGAGCTTATACATGAAGTCAGTCAGCGTTGGCTTTCCCCTGTGCTATTGAAAGGCCTCCAACGTTTAACCTCTGGATTTCATTATTGGGCCAAGAAGTTGGAGCATGGACAGTGATGGTACACTGGGAGAGACAGGGTTTGTGGCAGCTGGATGGACCAGCATAATTTCTGTGCTACATACACAGGAGCGCACAGTGAAAGCTTTTCATGAAAGTTCAACAGTGTGATTAACTCACTTGTCAAGCAAGGTCATTCCTCCTGTCACATATTGGCTTAAATGCCAGCATGGTTACTGAACTAAGGCAACCAAAATTATGGAGTTCTTGGACAGAGACTGCTTTCTATGCACTGGTTGGTCTTAAAGTACAGCTCCAGCATGCCCCTACACTGTTTCATTTGGCTGCTTGTATCATATATATATATACAGACAACAATCTATATGTGTGTGTGTATATATGTATGCATGTATATAAGGTACCTATATCTAGCAAGAACGTTACATCCTGATACTGCTGCTAACTGAAATGATAACAACCATTTGTACATCAGTAGTCTTCAGGGAGTGTTATCAAAATAGTAACATTCATTTTGTTTGCACAGTTTTTACCATTAAAGTTGCACGTGTGAGAACTGTATCTGAATCATTAATCATAACCCATGACATTAGATCAAACTTTTGTCTTTCCCACGATTTGTTAAACATCAGATTGACACTGGTTACCTTAGGAGTGAAAGCTGGCTTAAGCTGGAATTCATGTCTAAGCATGAGCCGTTCTCTGTACTGGTTGGAACATACAGGATGGAGCACCTGTACAATCTTTGCCAATTGTATTTGCCTACCTACAACTGCCAGGAATGTTGTCTCCTACTGTCCTGCCAGTTTGTGGTACTGAACAGCACTACTGCAATCCCATATACGTCTTTGTATCTTCCAAACTGACATCGTTGATCACTCAAACTACCACCTCTTTCACTGTCATCATGGTGACCATTGCTTATCATACCTCATTGAGGTAACATAACTGTGCTTGTGGGAAGAATGGTTTATAGGTATGATAGCAGACCACTTTCTCGTCACTGATACCATGATCTACCATTAGTGGACTTCAGTAAATACGGATGAACTTGTGAAAATAAACTTAAGGTTGGTATCATTGCTTGCATTTCAAAGGCAGACAGGTTAAAGGAAGTTAGGCTTTATCTTGGACACAGGTGAAAAGGCAGGTTTTGCTAGGCTCAAATCATGTTTGCTAGATTCTTGAGCTTTTGTGAACTTATTAATGAAAATTCAGATTAACACCTATAAATATGATATTAAAGCTTCATTAAAATACAAAATGTGACTCAAATAGTGTGTGGAATTGATCAAACACTGGAGGTTGTGTAAATGTATTGATTTTATTCGGAGAGAGCAAGGGTGTGTGTTTGTGTTGTAGTTAGCTGTGATCTGATGGTTGCCTTTTTGGAGTAGAGTTCTGTCACTCACTGTGCAGTCGTGCTTTTTATTTTGTACCTGCTCCGAAACAGTCATGGTGAGTTGATTCAATGAGGTGAATTTTAAAAATACTGTAACGTAGCTCCCTGAGCCTGCCCACTATCAGTTATTATACTGCAGTTTGGCCTGTTATTTGTTAGGAAGAGTATGAGTGCTGGGAGGGAATGTAAATAGGAGCTGATTTTAGAGGGTAAACTGGGATTAAGTTATAGGGTAGAGATGTGTATATGTATAAAAACAGAGCATGTTAAGGCACTGGAGCAAGAAGAGTGACAAAAAAAAAAAGGTATATAGCAGTGAATGAGAGTACCTTAAACTGGTAAGGGAAAAATGATGGGGGAGAGGTGAATAGCGTGTAAAGAGGATGATAGTGTTGATAATTAACAGTACTCAATCTGTAGGCTATGGTGAGATGTCTGGATAATTCATCTGAACAATGCTTACTTGCCAGTGACTCTTCTTCCTGGGCAAACAGGGAGCAGATTGCATCGTAAATGTGCTTCTCTTGAGGGGTGGCAGCCACTGTCATCTCCAAGCTGCTTTCTGGAGACTTTCAGTTTATCCCATAATATTGTTGAAGGTGAGTACATGAAAGTGCATCTGTTTAGGAAAGATTCCAAATTACTTTAGGATTCTTTTCCCAAACACTTCCTTTTGTTTATAATCTATGAAAACTCCACGCTTTGGGAAATCACTTGATTCCAAAACGGTTTGAGTACAGGTACTTTGGATGGAATTTGAGATGTGGCAAATATCATGAGATTCATATTTAAAACTTGCCATAGTATCTTCATTTGCAAGCTTTTGGATTCAATGAAATGAGAAGTGCTGTATTTCTGTTCTATAGGACTGTACCTTAAAAGATTGTGCACTTAGTGAACGTTTGGATTAAGTATTTTGTGACTTTTTCCTGAGGGTAAGATACAGATGTATTACACTTAAATAAGTAGAGTTGTTCATACTCTAGTAGTACTAATAATTTTAGTGGAATTTCAGGTAGCTCAAATTCAATTCTACCATTTTATTGTAGTAGAAAAAATAGTCGAACATAGTCTTCAAATCAAATTTAGCAGGGCTGGTGTGTTCATGAACGGCAAGTTTAGAGATTTCTTTTAAAGTTCTTGAAGAGTAGTCTGCCAGATACCTTTCCCTTTCATGTTTTTTGATGAGGAAGATCCAGATTAGGCATCTTTTTTGATCTTTGCTTCTATTGCAATATGGTATGGGTTGAGCAACTGTTAGCATACGTCAGTATCTGGCTTTTGGGCTTTTCCAGATTATAAATCCTCTATGTCTAGGGACTTGAACAGCCTTTTGTTGTTCAGGTACTTGGAGGGTGCTGTTCTATGTAGTAAACTTTTCTAGAAGGTTGATAATGGTTTTAACAGCCAAGAAAATGTGCTATCACTGTACTGAACTTCTCTACTGCGTGGGAAATAGCAGAAATAGGTAAATACAAGGAATTCAGTGGAAGAATGACAGTTGGAGAGAGTTAAAGGCATATCAGAGACGTGAGCCTGCTATGGGGAAGAGTGGGGAAGACCCGAGGCTAGGTTTGATCAGTTAGACTGATGCAGCTGAAAAGCATTTCACCATGTGGCATCAAAAAATAACATTAGTATAAGAATCAGACCTGTGCTTCACCTCAGCTGTTGTTTTCTACCATCTGTACTTAGCAGGTAATATATCTTTCCTCACTTGCACAACTTTTAATTGGGATGAAAACCTCATGTGTGTGCAGTAGTGAGGTTGCGCGTGAGAGGGTAGGAGTTCATAAAATGTGTGTAGAGAATGGCTGGGCACAGAGACCGCCCTTAGAGTCTTCTTTTGGAAAATATAAGAGATGAGGCGGAATACTTGCAAAGTGTTGACCTTTTTATTGATTTGTTTATAGCAGAAAGAAACTTGAAAATGTATCAGTGTTTTTTTGTAGGCTGGGTTGAGCTGAACCATCAAGTTTAGCTTTTAATGCCATTATTAAAAAAAAAACAAAAAAACCAAAAAACCCAAACAAAATGGTCTGCAGCAAATACTCACAAACAGTTGACTAGCTAGAGCAAATACTATGATGAAAATCCCTGAATGGACTTTTCTTGGCAGGTATCCTATTATTTGAGCTGCTTAATATGGTCTGTTTTTTAAACAGAAATTTGATTTGATTACATAGGGTTAGGTGCTTTGTAAAGGTTACCTTTTCTTCCTATCATAATTCTCTTTTAATAGTCTGGTTTTGGCAGCCTGTAATACTAATACTCATGTTTTTAAATATCTTACATTGAACTGGTGGGAAAAGGGAAGAAGAAAAATTTTGCACAGTAAAGCTAGCTGGAAAATTCAAAATCCTATAGGTACTAATAGATTTTAAATGAGTTGAGGGTAGTCTGGGTTTTGGGAGGTGTCTTTGCTTTTCCACAACACTATCTTCTGATTGTCAGTCTATATCCCATTTAATGTCTACCTGTGCATGTGCTGCAGAGCTTCCCCAATTTTTAAAAATCCTATTCTTGCAAGCCCTTTGAGGTACATTTGTATGGACATTTAGGGCTAATCCTGAGGGCTTATTTCTACTTAGCAGAGCCATTAAAGCTGCAGTTTTTGGGGCCTGTGGAGCCTGCACCCTGTAGGAGATCATGTGCAGATGTTTTAACTGTTATTAACTCCTTTACCAAAACTTCTAACCATCAGTCTTACCAGGTGCTTGGAGAACAAAGTGAAATTAAGACAAGTATTAGGACAAGTACTGCTATAGTATATCTGTGTTTCACGTCATTAGTAAATGTCCAAAGGATAGACTTTATTTCCAGCCATGTAGTTGAGCAGAGCTTTTGATCTTTATCTGAGCTGTTGCTGGGAGTCAAGCTGTGGTATTTTTAATATGGGTAGCTTGTAGGTCTGGACTTGAAAGGTACCATGAAATTGACCCTAATGCTGTACCACAATTTACATAAGTTGAGACAGCCTGGGGAATGAGTTTAAGAACAGATACAAACAAAATAGATGAGCTGCTCTCCCAACTTACTACTTCTTTCCCAGGGTAAAGGCTCCTTTGGCATACGTAGAATTAAATATACTTCAAGAGTTCTTGCTATTAAGTGAGGCAATATCCTTGTGCTTTAGGAAAGGAAATTACCTATTTTAAACAAGGAATAACTGAGTGTACATTAGTGCTTGAAAGAGCAGGATCAGAATTTAAAATGTTTTTCTGCTGTGGGAGACCCAAGTCCAGTGTCATATGCTACCGTTGGGCTAGAGCCCATCTAATATAAATGACAGGAGTATGTAGACTGTAATGATTATAACTTCCAGGTGTTAAAATGCTTATATAATTTTCTGTGACAGTTGCTTTATATGGATTATGTTACTTTGTTAGGTAAAGAGCATGTTGGAGTTCTGTTCATCAGATAATCCATGAAGACATAATTGCAAAACATGTTTTCAAAACTTTCCTCTCTTAAACAAAAAAATCCTCTTGGGAAATACATTACAACTGAGGATGTAAATTTGATTTGATTATTGGTATTTGGTGGTGTTCTTAGTGGTGTTCCTATTATATTCTAGACTGTTCTACACAGTATCGTTTACATATATTTAAAAAGAGTGGCTTACTGTATGCACGGGCACCATTTATCTTGTTCATTGAATAGTAAATGGATTTTGCAGAAGGGAAAAATAGCGTGTAATTATGTAATTTTAAACTGTTCTAGCACATGTGGCTGGGTAGGCTACATTCTGTTGATTCTTTGATTTATTTTTGTCAGTTTTTGTGTTCATTGTTTGTGATTGTTATACTATAAATGGTAGCCAACTTCTTAAATTCAAAGCGTTTATTTATTTATTTTTATTTTGCTCTTCCCAGTAGGTGGATATTTTAAAGAAATCTAGGTATGGAAGGTACCTGTTTGAGGATGCAGCTGACTGGGGGGAAGACCACAGGTTGAACAGTGTATTTGTGTGCTATAGCCAGAAGGTGTGAAAATACAGTAATAATTTTTCTTGATGCAGAAGCAAAACATAACAAAACAAGCCTACTTGTACTGAATATGTTTATCCACAGGGTTTTTTTTGGGTGAGGGGGAATGTGGCTTTTGGGGCCGGGGTGGCATGTGTTTTTCTGTAGCCCATTGCATATGTCAAATGTGTTTCTTCCCTATTCTAAACTTATGCTGTTTGCATTTGGAAGTTTAGTTGAGTAATTTCATGAATATTGCTAGGAAAGTGTATCTTGAAAAAAATGGTTTTTGTCTTAATGGTCAAAATATTTGAAGCTTATAATTTGGGTATTAAAGGCCTTTAAAATGACTTATTCTTTTCTCTGGCAATAGATAAAACGCCTTAAAGTTGCAATTCTGCTAATTTAGAAAGTCAGCGGAACAGGATTGGAGCTTTGGCATTATTGTATTGATGTTAACGATGGAAGTAAATGGGCATCTCTTTGGCTCACTTTACTGTAGAAAGAGAGTCATGAAAGCCAATGCAGTGTTTGAATTTTTGAAGACACTCTGTAATGCTGTGTTTTGACTATTTTATGTATGCATCTAGAATGATTTGTCTTATGTCAAATGTCTGAAATAATATTTGAAAAACTGTTATATATGTCTCACAGTTCTTTTTACTCTGTAATAGTTCTAATCTTTCATTTGCCAAATAGAAAATGGATTTTGATGTGGGAGAGACAACCTTAAACATTTGCAACAGTACCTTAATTTATGATGTCTCGGGTCAGCTAGTGATGACAGGTGTAATTTTTCTCCTCTGGCTAAATGTGTTCAGGAGCCAAGGAATTTGGAGTAGTTCAATTTTGTTATCTGCCACTACTTAACCAGTGCTCCTTCCACCCTTCCAGTTTTGCTTGGGCAAAGACTGGATGACATACATTATGTCATGCTTATAGTTGTTTGATCACTGAATTGGATTTTCTAGCTTTTGTTTTAGCAAGTCAGCTCCAGGGGCTTTTTTTTCCTTACACTTCTGTCATACCCTTGTTTCAATGCAACATTCTTATCACACCTCATGCTTTCTGATGGTGTGTTCCATACTGTGTGATCTTCAAGAAGAAAAACCCCACAGGGCAGCTTTAAATGTTACTCAAATAGTACTCTACCTGAGAAGTTAAGCAATGTTGTCTTATATAGTATCTCATATGCTTTGCTGGAGTACCTAGGAATATCATTTGTGTGTTGGAAACACGGAAGATGATTCCAAAGGTTCCTTCAAGAACCTCCAAGTCGTTGGTGTGGATGGTAAGATGGCAGTTCAGAGTGTATTGAATAAAGCCTGACTCGATGTCTGTAATATGAAACGATGCTGCTAAGCTTGTCTTCACAAATATAATTTGGCATTATTTGCATCTAATCACATGCAGCAGATCTCCTGAATTTCATTTTCATGTATCCCTGCAATAAAACTCTTATAACTCCACCTGGACTGCAACTGATCCTCTTGCTTTAGTGTCTTCCTCTCTGCCTTCCTTTTCATGGTCAACCAGACGTTCATTTTACTTTACCTCATTTCGCATGGCAATGGGGGAGAAGAGGAAAGCATGGTAATTCAAGTCATTACTTGTTTTTTAATAAAATGGCATTAGAAATTAAACTCGTCCCTTTTACTGTTCATTAATGTAAAGCAGAAGGGTTGATGCTACCAAAATATATACTAATGTAGCCGGCTGGTCAAGGAAGAGGTGTGTTTGTGAAAGGGCATAATCCTGGACGTATGATAGATGAGGCAAGGTGGGCTTAGTCTGTGAGTATTTACATAATGGTGTTTGTGGCAGAAAGGCATTGGAGCTTCAAAGCATATGTGTGTAATATTAAGCCTAGCTTATCTTAACAGTGTTGCTCTACCTCCACATTTTTATTGTATTTACTCTTTTTTCATTTTAAAGCCCCTCTAAGGTCTAACTTTGAACAGAACAGCAGTTTGACTTTACTAAAATGACAGAGGAGCCCAGTGAAATAGTTTGACAGCTACAGTATAGTAAGATTAAGCAATACTAGAACCCATCAACTAATGAGAAAACAAACATGTAACTTTCACTTCACATTGTACATGGCATGAATTTAATATTAATTATAAATACTGTCTTAAATGCTGAGCACTGTGTTCACTGCAGTACACTTAATCCTTGTTTTTTCTGTGAGGATATCTAATAAAAGGTAAATAATGTTTTGTGCTTCCTGTGCATATCTAAAGAAACATTGATAACCATTAAGTACCATTCTTAATCGTTTCAAAATTATATTCAACGAAAATTTGCATTTATTTACTTATTTTTTAATTTAGACTTATTTTAAACAATGTGAAAGATATGAATGTAGTGGGTAATTGATTTTAAATTCTGCTTGCCATACTTGCTTCAGAGTAAGTCAGACATTGAAAGTGAATCAAAAGTGCAAAACATGGACTTCAGAACTGTGTGTTGTAGGGAAGATAAAGACCATTTTCTCTTTTTATCTATATTCCTGGTCTTTGTTCATTTTATTGGTGACATCCTATTCCCACACCAGTTTCCTCCAGTGTGAGAATGTGCAGTTGCTTTGCAAACAGCTGGAGGTCTTTCTGCCCTCAGATCCCTTCTGTTTTACTGGTATTAATATATCATTTGCATACTCCTGATCTGCTTCAGAGAAAAATCAGGTGAAATAGCTCAGATCATCTTTAGAGTTGTTTGCTTTTCAGCTGTAATTTAAGCTAATTTGTCCGATTTGTGTAAGGAGGTGGATTAGGAGTGCTTCTGCAATCCCTTTAACCAGCAAAGGTCAGCTGAAGGATAACTTCCACAGTTAAATTTGGGTGAGAGTATAATTCAGTACAAGGCATTCTGTAGTTGTGAATCCTTCCTCCCACCTCTCCTCCTTACCCTCTCACACATTGGGTCTTTTTAATTTTAGCTTTATTTGATAATTGGATCTGTTTCTAGGTTTCTGCAAAGCCTAGGTGTATTGTTTAGTTTGTTCTGTAGGTAGCTATATATATCTATATATATATCTATATATGTACATACCTACAGCAGAAAATTGCCCCTTCCCTGCTACAAGCATGATGAATGCATTATGTCTACTTATGCCAGCTTAGTGAAGGGTTAAGCAGAATTTGAGCAGGCATATTTAAGTTAGATAAAATTAGTCTTTAATCCAGCCTCAATCACTGGGAAGAAATTGTTCAAGTTAGATAGAGACTCTAATTCTGCTCTGATGATGCTTTTTATTATGTACTATGAAACAAATTTTTATTTTTTCAGCATTCATTGTAGTAAAAGGTCAGTAAGTCAATACTGCAATAGATGGAGCTGAACAGGTACGCTATGAGAGGTCCAACTTCTTGGAATAAACATCATCTACATACAAAAAGGACAATCGAAAGAAATCATAGAGAATTCAGGTAACTTGAGAGCTAATGGCAGGAGGAAGAATAGCAAGTGCAGTAAGAGATGTGCTAAAGAGCAAGGAAATGTTTAAGAAATATTGAATGAAACACTACCTTATTTTAACTTTCCAGACTGACTTTATGGACATGCAGCAACAACACTGTAGATTCTTTTAATTCCTGTGAGCTAAGAAAAAGCTGACATCTGTACAGTGTTTTAATATCTTATGTTCAGTTCTGGCTGGATCTACTCTTTTGTTGTGTTACATGGAAGGTCAAGCAACAGGCTGTTGGTTATTAAGGGGTGAATACAACAGTTTCTAGTGAAGCTCATCTGTGGTGCTGTAACTCTTAAAATGCTCTGTCAGAAATAAGATTATCATTACCCAACTACCGTATGGGATGTTGGCCACCTAGAGCCTTTTTGAGGGCCCTGTTTACTTTTTACCATTTTTTTCATTTTACAGGGTAGAAACGTCTGCATCCAGTTTTCCTAAATTTCACTTAGTGGAAAGTGATTGTGAAGTTGGTTCAACTGCATTTTGATGTGCTTCTACAGTTGCCACTGCGTTGTAGCATACCCATGACTTCGTGTAATAATTTATGTCATAGTTAATACATAATAAAAAACCTCAATAATAAATAAGAAATATCCTTTATTTTACTCTACATTTTAGACTATCGCAAAAATTAGTATTTATTTCTGGTTACATGCTAGATCTTGCTATAGAATAGCAGGCAGTATGTTTGAGATAATTTGAGTAAGAGTCCTCTTAGGTGTTGCAGGTTGCTTCGTTCTATAGGAGGACCGTGAAAAAAGTGGCTTGGGAGCTAGCTAGTAACAAGCTAGAAGTGGCTTCCTGTAAAGCAGTCATGTTCAGCCCATTGATTTCTAGTACTATGTTTCTCACAGAAAATAGTATTTTGCTTCTTAAAGTCTATTATTCAGCTAATTGCCTTTTGGATTCTTTCTACCAACCACATCTTCATGTACCGCCAGCCTTTAACTTAGAAGATCCTGAAGTTAAACTGCATCCATTGTGTTAAAAACAAGTAAAGCATGAGTCTGTTTCATGTGGAAGAAGCATTCTTCTTGAGCATATTCTTGAATTTAGTACAAAGCCTTCAGAGTTGCAAGATACACAGCTAATATGCCACAGAGTAGTCCAGTAGTGCTTGGCAAGAAGCTAGTGCAATACTACATGGCCTTTTGAGTTTGTGATAGTTAATACTGTATTGAGCTGAGAAGTGATTCCTCTCAAGAAGCTAGCGTTGTCAGAAGATAAGGAACCAATGCTGCCAGCAGTATTGATGCCAGTCATAGGGTAGTGCATACTGTGGTGAAGTATGTCCAGTAAAGAAGAAAATGAGCATTCAGGGTTCCCCTGTAGGAATTTTGAATGATTGCATTTTATCATTGACACTTCTTTGCAATTTTGAGTGTCTCAAGAAAAAGAAAAGTCATTATGATTTACTTCTTGGGTCTAAAATGTTATGAGTTGTGGGCTTCACTGGTGAAGTACGTCTTTCTATGTTAATAAAACTAACAGTTTTCTTAATAATTTGCCTTGAGACATAGTATAGTTCAGAAGCAAGACAGAAAAGTGTCATGAAAAAACCCTAATAAGCCTAAAGGCCTAATAGGAATTGCCTGCGACTGTGGACAGATACATGGCCATTTCAGTGATGATGGGAAGCATATTATGGCTTCATATGAAGTTTATTGTGTGAAAAGTGTAAGTTGTGGTCATGCAATGCTTTAAAAGTCTTGCAGCTCTTTAGTAAGAGATGCCCTGGGCGCTCTGAGGAAGTTAAAGAGTGACTGTAGCTCCCTGTAGAATTTCATATCATTAAGCTACTGGCAGCATGCAGTTCCTGATTTCAGCACTTGCTAAGCGTGACATCTTATTGCAGGCAGTGAAAATACCATGCTATGTAGTGGCAGTAGGAATGCTGTAATCCTTTTTAAACACGCTGAGGACATTCTGATATTCTTAATGGTTATTCTATAACCATTCTGGTATTCTTCAGGATTTACATTGAGCATGGCTGACTGTTGGACCTGAAAAAATGTGTGTCCTTCCAGGTGTGACATACAGATTTATTCCTCCCCCCCCCCCCGATGTTTGCTTTCTCCTGTTCTACACCATCAGGGATTATTCAAATGGTATTGCGAGCCAAATGGAGCTTGGCTGCTCAGCCAGATTCCAGGAACAGAAACTTCTTCTTTCTTTTACTCAGAATTTGCAGTTTTATTATGTCAGCATACTAACTATCCTTCATATAACAGAGGAGTCTTTGCCTCATTTTTCTGAGCATGTTTGTTCAGAATTAGGAATCTGAAGTCGAAAGCAGGATCATGACTAATTTTGAGCCTCAGGAAACTCAGAATGATAGTACTGCTGCCAATTCTTATCAGATGTTAGACTTCTGGTTGACAGTCAACTTTCAGGATGTGTATTTCTCTTTTCTGACAGCCCTACTCAGAACGGAACCCATAAAGATCAGTTTGCCCTCTTTAAATATAGGGTACTCTTGGGAGCTTTCAGAAAATACTTGATATTAGATTGAGGCATATCTCAGGATACAAAGAGTAATTACATATCCATGTATTTTGAGATAAAATCACCAAGACTAAACTGTCAAAAATTCCATATTTAACCCCTAAAACCCTTCAAGAGTTTAGGGGAATTAAATTCTACATCAGGCAAAGCTTTTATTTTTTTTTCTTTCTGGTGAACTTGACTTAATCATCTTTTGGTAAACTTTAATAAGAACTGTGCAAACATCTTCTACGTCCTTTATGAAAGACAGGGTAGAGTAAATGTGTTCATGTTTCTTGTTCAGTGAGGTGCAGAAGCTCCAGTTGAGTGTGCAAAGTGGTAACGTCTTCCACGTAAAACTGGTAGGTGTTAAATCCTTTCTGGTGACATCAGATTAAAAGAAAGGAATGTGAGATTTTGCTGCAATAAAAATGGCCTGATTGCTTCTACATTTTGCAGGGTTATATCAGTTTTGCCTCAGGTAAACAGAGGACCACACACTCTCACCAGTTCTCATGCACGTACAGCTCGGTGTGCTTTCTCCGTGCTTGCTGTGAAGTCAATAACACCTTAGGTTTGCGTTGTAAAGAGCTTTTTCTGTTGTGTACCTCTCATAAATACTTTTGCCTACAGGTATTGCTGGTGCAAATTTCTGATCTTTATTAGTTAAAGCTACATGCATACTTTCCAAGGTAATAAACACATGCAAGCGTTTTTGTGATGAGAAATACTGCTCTAGTGCATTGAATTCATGATGTGATTGATGTGGTACAGTATTTCCATTTTAAAAACCATATGCAAAACTTGTTGTGGTAATTACTTATTTGTAGATACAAGCTTTAGAATAAGACTTCAGGATGTTGTGCTGGTAGTAAAATATGTAGGCAAGCAGGTGTTTTAGGATTTAATATGGAATACTGCATATACGTTTGTTTCAGTGGAAGTTGCTGAACTTTCTCGTTAGATTTTTATAAGTGTGCTGAATAAATTTTTCCTTTGGATGCAAAGAATATGTCGGATATGGAGTTAATATGCAGCTATCTTTTTCAAGTATCTAGACTTGCCATCTCTAATTAGATGCTGTATGGCAGAATTGATTCTGTAATCTACATTTGCATTAAAAACTGACTCCTAGAATTGCTCAGATAGCTTGTAATGTTCACAGTTAGTTTGTATCATGTAATTTTTCCAAGTTGGCAGATGTGGAAATTTTCTGCAGCTGAAGACTTTTAAAGCAGAGAAGCCTTTATAATTGCAGGCTTTGAAAATTTCCACCCAATGCTGTTAGTAAGGAGATTACATATTCTCAGATGGCTATAAAATGCCAGCTGAAAAGTCTAGATGGTGGGGCAATAGTAGCATGAAATTTATAGGGTTTTAGACAGTCGATGTTCTGACAAGAAGCAGCACTGGTGTTGCGCTTTGTTGTGATGGGAGGGTCAAATGAATTCTATTGCTCTCAGTATAATTTGCCTTAAATGTAGTTAAGATCTGGATGAAGTTACTACATTGCTATATATGTGCTCTTTTCCTGTGTGTTCTTACTTTTTAGTAGGCTTAATTTTATTTGAATGTTCATCTTAAGTAGGACTTTTGTCAAGGAAATACTAAACTTAGGAATGTCAAGCCAAAGATGGCTCCTTTATAAATACAGCAGTAATTGTTGCTGTAAAGTGCTGGAGAATTCTATAGCTCCTGGATAGAGAGAGTGATTGCTATGACTAGCATTACCTTGTGCCATCAAAAAGCAGTTCATAGAGTGGAATAAAAATCAAACCCAAGTGTGAACAGGTAGTTAAGATTATCTATTTAAGAGCATATAACGTATAACTGAAAACTTTACAGGCTTTATTTCTCAAGTTGCTTAGTTAAGCTTTCTGAATTGATGTTGCTACTAAAAAAAAATTATGCCTCTGACCAGTTACTATGCTGTTGCTACTTGTGCTCTGTTCTATGCTGAAATTGAAATATGCTTTGAAAATGAAAGCCGTGTCTTTATGAACTCATCTTCAGTTGTCTACTGAACTAGCTGTAATATAGGTATCTCCAGTAGTGCCGCAAAATTAATGGTACCATGCATACAGCACTTTTGTGATCGTTCAGGCACCTCCCCAGAGGTTCAAACTACAATATCAGCCTGATTCAGTAGTTGGGACACTGAATTCTGAAATGTGCAAAGACTCAGGATTTTTTGATTCCTTTAAAGCTTAGCTTGGAGGAGGAAACAGTTCAAACTACAGACCTGACAGAGGCAAGGAGAACAGCAGAGCATCACTTTTTCTCCTAGAATGTCAGCTAAGATAAGAAAGGTCAACACTTATTGGTGTTAGTCAGGTCCTTAAGAGCTCTTCTCTGATTAATTTTACCAAGTCTATCTTTTTCACAGCATGGACTGGGAACTTGAATATTCATCTCAGTCCTTGAAGCTCTTAGTTGAGCAAGTGCTTCACATAATCTTTTCTTCATTCTTCTCAGGTTTGTCTCAAAATTAGCTGCATCAAAGGGATGAGGGAGAATAAGAGGAAATCTTGGGAGATGGGTGAACAGTTCGCATACCTCAGGATCAGATGGGTGTGAGAATTGAGGCTGAGAGAAGGATCCTTTCCTTCAGTCTGGTCCTTTTGTATCGTGCTGCATTCTATTGTCACTGTAACCAGTAGCATACCCCAGTTGCAGTATCTGCTAGGCTGATGTCTAGCTGTTCAGAAACAGCTTTGAATAAAAAAACCCTAAATGCCACCTGTGCTTGCTGCCACTAGAGATAGGAGTGGGGAAGGCAGTGACACCCAAACTTGTAATGCAACCCCTAGCCAGCATTCAGTGTTCTTGTCTCCATTCTGATTATTCCTTCAGTTGCAGCCCTAGATCCCCAGGTTGTGGGTATTGGGAAAGGTGTCGCTTTCTCTAATATTTCCCAGGGCTGTTTTATGCCCCTGTGAAACCTATAGGTAGTTGCAGCTGCTGTGACAGTACTGCCATAGAAATACCTCTGTGCTGCTCTTCAAACAGTTCAAAAAGTACCAAGATAGAAGGTTTTGCAACTATGGTTTGCGATACTCACTGTTCATTAGTGCCTCTCTTCATTCTGACCTAAAGGGAAACAGTTTTACAAGGCTCAGGCTTATTCCTAAAGGATTAGAGTGCCATGAAGTGAGCAAGCAGTACCAGAGCGTAGTACTGGCATCATAGGATAGCTAGACCATACTGCTCTCTGGTGCACAGTTGCTGCCACTTTCCTGGTGCCTGAAGCCAGTTTCAATATGCAGCATTGCTCATCAAGTTCTAGGATAACAGCATTGGTTGAGTTTTCAGTGCAGTTTAGGTCAGGTCCATAGCTGACTGTATTGTATGCGTCCTGTGCAGCATGGAACTCCTGCTTTGTCTCCTACCATACTGCAGGCACTTGGCACTGAACAAATTAACACTAGACCTTGCTATATTAAGATGAGGCTAATTTTACAGGTACAGCATTTCATAAATCACATTATAGTTGTCAGTTCAGAACTGCAGAATTAATTAATTTTTAGAAATCTAGTCAGATGGGAATAGTTGCAGGCTTATTAGAAACTAGTGTCACATTGCTGCTTGATACAAAGATTTCTAGGCCAGAATAACTGATATTTGTGTGAATTTTTTATATAAACATGGCTAATTACTTTTGAAAGTCTGCAGTTTTATCAGTTACTGTATCCTATATAACTGCTTATTTAACATGTAAGAGAGTGTTTCTGAAAACACTGCAGTTTTTTTTATTTACTTATTTTTAATGTCACTTGACTGGTGCTGTGATACGTTAGTCAGTGGAAACATGCAAGTTTTCTGACATCTGGACTTGAATTTCAGTTCTTTTTGTTCTTTCACTAAGTAGATGAAGAAAACTACTCATGACCTCTGTGTGGTTGTACTTCAGATACAGCAGTTCTAATGATTAAACAAGGAACGTGATGTGTTTTAGTCCTGAATTACATTAGCTTTATTCTGTTGAAATAAATTAGTTCAAAGTAAACCTGTGATATTTTGGGAATTCCAGGTATACAGAAGTAGTTGATGTGCTTTCAGAATCTATGCTGGAAGTGACACATGTTACTGATATAATTGGATACTTTCATAAAATAAACAAAAAACCCCACACAATCTTCTTGGGTCTTGAATGCTAACTGTGCTTGAAAGTCTTTCATGGTGGTTTGTTTGTCTAATCTGTTGGCTGTTACAGTATTCCATTTAGTCATCTTCACTTCTACTTAACTAATGTATATAATCTTTAATACTTCTTTTGTGGTTTGCACATTGTTACCTAAATTCTAATTAAAATATGTATTAGGAGGTTTGGGTTTGTGGGTCTTGCTTCTTTTGGAAGTGGTGTCTACCCAAACTTATCTAAACCTAAACCTTCTTCACAAAACTTTAGAGGATCATACCTGTAACCTTACTAGTTTGGCTTTTAAATAATCATGAAAGAGTTGTAGTTTGGGTTAACATACACTGCAGTTCTTACAGCAGTCTCATACCTAATCTGAAGAATTAATGGACTTCGTAATAGTTATGTTTTGCTATCTGAAGTTCGAGAAGTTGGAAAAACTTTGTGCCATGAAAGTGGAAGATCAGTGCCTTGACGGCAATCCATCCATATTTTTTAACGGTATATGGGCAATGTGGAAGATCGAACTGAAGTTATGCATGGGAGGACTTTTACAAGGAATTTTCTGCAGCAGAGTATGTACAAACTTTGAAGATGAACACAGATTTTGCATTGCAAAGAGTATTGTTGGGTGAAAGAAGGGAATATGTAATGGCCACTGGCTGTAGAAATGAAGAAGGTATAGGGGTTAGTAATTTACTGTAAAACTTTGAAGAGATGACTGTTGTACTTACGTACTAAATTAGATGGTGAAGTTTTTTTTGTCTAGGTCTTAGAAAACAGGTGACTCAAGATATGCTTAAAACTTAGGTTCTTGACCTTTATCTCCCCCTCCCCACACACACCCCTTTTCTCATTTCTTTCTAGGTTTAACTATAGATCAACACATCATCTTGCATCCCATGGGTTTTATGAATTTTTAAATTGGTTTGACGAAAGAGCATGGTATCCATTAGGAAGAATAGTAGGTGGAACTGTAAGTATTGTCGTAATAATCCTCATAACTTAAAGATAACTCTGAACTTCCAGTACAAATTTGACGTTGATAAAGGAAAAATCTTAATAAAATATGCTTTTAATTTTCAAATTGCTGATTAACACTAATAACACAGCTATGTGTTACTTAATGTGTGAATGTGCATTAAAACTTGTTAGTTATGGTGCATACCATTTAATGCATTTAAGAAATTTTTGTAACAATTTAGGTCACTGTTTTGGTATCTTAGAGATACTCGGGACTCTTTCTGTGTAACATATATATGTTTTCTTCCATATCTGTCTTATATGAAGTAAAAACCTTTCGGAAATAGAATTGAAATGTTCATTGCATGTATTATTTTGCAAGTCACGTGGAGTATTATGTTTTAATAGTTTATGTTGAAAAGCAACTCTCAAGGATATATGCAGCAGAACATTCTGTCTGTTAATTTAATTTAGTACAACTCCCTTCTTAGCTTTTGAAAGAAACTAAGGCAGATATATGCAGGGGAACAATCTGTCATCTGTTAATTTAATTCAGTACAACACCCTTCCTAGCTTTTGAAAGAAATTGAGGCAGGTGAAGCACATACTAACTTTTCTAGTACACATTGATTTTGCTAATGTTGATTACTGTGGGAGGATAGAGTTTCTGTTAAGAATATTTTAAAGTTCTCTGGTATTCTATGATGGGTTGAGTAGATTTGTTTAAGTCTACACTACCTTTCTTGGAGAACATTTTAATTCAGTTTTATAGGACTCTATTATAATCCTTCATATCCAAAGATGTCTACTAATGTATTACAAATATGTAATACTCAACTGACTATCAGCTTTTCAGCTTGTTGATAATAAATCCTGTTGATGCACATCATCTTTCTCCACTGGTAACAAGAGGTGAAAGAGCGGCATGGTATATTTATGAGGAAAACAGATAAGGCTGGGAAGTCTTGGGTTTCTTCTTGTTGTCTTACGGTTTTGGGGTTTGTTTTATACTTAAAGCCATTAGCTGGCTTGAAATTCTCCCGCAGACTTTAGCTTTGTCTTCCATACCTTAATGACAAATTCTTCTCATTGTATGATAAATGTCAGGCAAGAGAGGATGTTATCGGTATGCTGCTTATTCATTTGCAAATTTGATTATATGTAATTGTTAGCATTTGGATAAAATTTAAAGAATCTCTGGTATTCAGCAGTGTTGTCAAAACATGATTAAAGTAGTATTAAAATAATTCCATTTGCTTTGCCTGCTCACTGTTTATATCAGCTCAAAAAATGTCTGTTTCATTGCAAATCATATGCAGATAAACCTACCGTGACAGTTTTCCACAATAACCTAGTGGGTTTTGATGTTTTATTTATGTTTTTTGGTTTTTTCTCCTCCATTTAGGTATACCCAGGACTGATGGTGACAGCTGGCCTTATACATTGGATTTTAAATATGCTTAATGTTACAGTGCACATAAGAGATGTGTGTGTATTCTTAGCACCAGTTTTCAGCGGCCTTACAGCTATTTCTACTTTCCTGCTCACCAGAGAACTGTGGAACCAGGGGGCAGGGCTTTTAGCTGCCTGTTTTATTGCCATAGTTCCAGGTTACATATCCCGATCAGTAGCAGGATCATTTGACAATGAAGGCATAGCTATTTTTGCATTGCAGTTCACATACTATTTATGGGTAAGTAATTGCTGACTCTTTTGCTTTGGAAAGGTTTTTTGGTTCCTCCTCCAACCAAATGACTGATTTTACTTAGAATCCAGTGAATTATTTTCCTCCTTCTCATCCCTCTTCCCTGTAGCTCTTGATCAGGCAAGTACTGAGAAGTCACAATGATCTGAGCCACTCCATAATCATGCTCTTTAGTTTGTTATGTAAAAGTTCTCTTCAACTGAAGTATGTGTGTCCTATAGTAGTTGTAATCATAATAATGATGATAAGTATAAATTTAAAGCAAGCAGAAGGGTTGCTTCTGTTTTTCAGTTTGGAGGTATTAGCATCGCATTAGCATCAACCTTCACCTCCTTATTTAGCTGACATCTGAATATGATGCACTTTGAATTGTCTTCTGAAGAAACTTTTGACTATATAGAGGGTCTGGGCTTTGACTTAAGCATCCAAGTTAAATATCCCAAGCTGTCTAGAGCAAGATACTAATATTGTTTGCATGCTTAAAAAAGAAAAAAATGTCTGATGTCTTTTAATTAGCCTGCTTGCTAGTGCAACTTGTCAGTCACTTCTTAGTCTGTACGTAGAATTGCATCTGTAATGCAGTTTTTTATGAAGGGATTCAGGCAAGCTGTAGCTTTTCTGGACTCTTGGATCTATTTTGGAAATATGGCTAATAATATAGCTATATTGTTAACTCAGCATAGACACTGTATGATACTTGTGCATTCCTTGAATGAATATGCTTTTCTTTGAGTGTCTCCATATATGTACATGGTCATTACAGCTTTTCCCATGGTTTTCTCAAGTGTTCCACTTTTCATAAGCGGATGCATATTCAGCAGTTTTATTTTAGCTTTAGAATATTCAAACTTGGGATATTGTTAGTAGGAATATAATGGAAGGCAATTCAAGTTTTTAGTGATTGGTGTTATTAAATGCAGGATTTGAAAATCCGGACTTAGAATACACTGCAGCTGCAGTTTTGTACTGTGTTGGGTAACAATAATAGAGTCAGTCTTTGTTGTTGCTTTGTAACAACTGAGATGTTATGGAGGTTATCTGTTCTTGTAGAACTTGTTTAACTAAACTGCATAGTGTAGTAATGTTTGCATGATCTCTTGTAGTATTATGTATGAATCAAATACAGATTAAGTTTTTACAGTGAGGGTGGTAAAGTACTGGAACAGGTTGCCCAGAGAGGTGGTGGATGTGTCATTCCTGGAGACATTCAAGGCTAGGCTGGATGTGGTTCTGAGCAACCTGATCTAGTTGAAGATGTCCCTGCTCATTGCAGGGGGGGTGGACTAACTGACCTTTGAAGGTCCCAAACTGTTCTATGATTACTTCCTAGCTTTATTGTATGTTGGGTTTTAATTCCTGTCTTCCTGCACCATAGTCACCACAATCAGTTTTTTGGTAAAATCATATTCCTGGGCCAATTCATGGGTCCTGCTAAAGCTTTAGTAGTATATGAATGCTCTCATTAACTTTGAGTTTTTCAAGATTCCAGAAAAGCTCCTCTATCTATAATTACAGAGGGGGGTCTGATGCAGTTGAAGTAAGGAATGCATAGTCTACACTGACAAAGTGGTATGGTGTTTCAGAGAAGTTAGCACAGAGGTGTTGCAACTACATTAGATTATGAAGTGGAGAGATGTTGCTTTGCATCCTGCCTCTGCTTTAACTAGAGAGATAGATATAAGCTGCTCTGGTTGTGAATTAATTGCTTTTGTGTTTGGATTTTTTTTTATGGACATCAGAAGCATACAAATATGACTTCATATGTGCTAAAGTTCTCTTGACATTTTTTTTGAATGAATTTTTTTTTAATATTGTCCAGTATTTGATTATCATTCATAAATACGTGGTTATTTTTAAAGGTGAAGTCTGTGAAAACTGGGTCGGTCTTTTGGACAATCTGCTGCTGTCTATCCTACTTTTACATGGTAAGCCTTTTTTTATATATATGTTAACAGCTAAACTGTTTGAGTAGGGCTTACATAATCCATCTGTTAATGAAGAATAGGAGAAGGAGATCTTAGTCTTTGCTGGAGCCATAATAGAAGATTGTTGGTTCATATATATAAATATATGAGTAGCCTCAGTGATCATATGATAGAATGTTATTGCTTACCTACGTCATTCCTGGCAGTAGCTTTCCATATATTGTATTTCCCTTTGTTAAAGAGATGTTAAGATGCCATTCCAGACATTCTGCTTAGGTAAATTTTTAGCACAAAGCATAATTGTGGTTTGTTAGGTAGTATTCGCTTGTCTTTTTCTGATGGAATTAGTTATGCTTTCAGTGTAAGTTGAAATGCAAATCACAATATTGAGATAGTAAGAGTCAGTCCTTGCATGGGGGTTTTTGTGAACAGCTCCTTGAAAGAGGAATGGATATTGCATGGACTGACAAAAATTTTTCTTAAAATCTGCTTAAAATACATATGGAAGTCATTGTGGTAATTAGGCTCACAGCACTGCATTGCATTCCATAAGGAGAAGGCTTTTTCCCCTTGCTTTTATATTTTTAGCATTTCTTTGACTTCAGCAGCTTCTGCTTCATATAGCATTTTATGATGAGGAAGGAGGTAAAATAAAACAAAGCTTTACAGTGAAGCAGTCCTTGTAGGAGAAATAGCATGTTTCTGCATTTTTTGCCAATCTATGAAGATATCTCAGTTTTTTTAAAAAAAGTTCCAAAGTATATTTTCAGTTCAGTATAATCTTCAGTGCTTAGATTTGGTGTAATATTTTGATAAGTAGAGGTGCATGTCTCTGGTCCATAAGAACTGTATGCTTCTGCTTCATTCAGGCCTTTCTCTAAATAGGACAGTGTCCTCATTGGACTTTTATACTAGTCTGTCTTACCTGTCTTCATATAGTATTTTCTCCCATTAAATAAACTTTTCTGTGTAAACCATGATACTTCATGCTAGTAATACAGCAATATATGTCATGATAATCTGAAATGAGTTTCTAGAAAACTTAGACAAATTCTGTTCTATTTGCTTCACATTGTCTGATCAGGCTGCCCCAAATTTTGAAACACTGGGGTTTATAGTATTAGTATCAAAAAAACCCAGTTGTAAATGGCTTCATCTTTACTTTAGAAACTGTTCTATGGAACTTAGTAATTGGATTTCTTTTTGGATTCTGGGGGTTTAAAAATACCTACATGAATCTAAGCCCTGAAGTACAATTGAAGTAAAAACCAGATTAGCTACTGCATTCTGAAAATGCAGACCTGTGGTAATCATGGTGCATATGGAAGAAGTCTAGACTGTAGTTTGACTAGAGGATGTGTTAAAATAGTGATTGTCTAGTCAACATTAGCCCTTTTAAATGCATTAGAAATTTAGATAACACATGGTAATAGTAGCTCATTGAATCTTTATCTAAACCAGCAGTCAGTGATATATTGTCAACACTGTAATATTTCAGTTCCACGTACATCATACTAGGGCTTCTCAAGTGCTGCTGTTACTACAGGCTCACAATATTCATCATACTGTTGCACCCCATTCCACAGTATTCAACCCTGCTTCCTTATGCTTCTACCCTTCCCTTTTCTTTCCTTACACTTCAACATGCATTGACTCCTTTGTTCCAGTAGTTCTACTCCCAGAGGTGTGCCTTGCTCTCTTTCTCCTCTCTGGCTGGAGGTACTGTTCTGTATTGCCAGCAAAAAGTATTGAGCATGGTGCTAACTTTGTATGTCAAAGGAAAATCTTGGATACTCTATGGGAATCGTACCCCTGTCTTGTGTTGCAGACTTCACCATGGGGAAAACCTCCAGCATCCCATTCTTGTTTGCCAGCATGACCAGATTAGCTTGAGAGGAGGAGGAGATACAGGAAGGATAGCTTTGAAAATCCACCAGCCCATTTCAAAAGTCTTTGCTATGTGGGGTGTTTGTTTGTGGATGGGGGGGAGGGGGAGAGAAGGAGTTTGTTGTTTTGTTTTGTTTTTTTAGTACATATTAAGAATGATCCTGATCCTGGAGTTACTACTGGTAGTTCTGACTGGTTGTCTAGATAGAATATGTGTTTTCTTGTTAGACCAGTAAGGTTTATAAATCCAGCATTGGCTACCCTAAGAATTTGCAGATATTTTCAGATCTAATTTCCCATTCCATTTCTTGTAGGTCTCTGCATGGGGTGGTTATGTTTTCATCATCAACCTTATTCCACTGCATGTATTTGTTCTGTTGCTGATGCAGAGATACAGCAGGAGGGTCTACATTGGTAAGTTTAGTTCATTGAACCACCTTTCTCAAATAGTTACGAGATATGAAATTAATTATACTGATGTGTTTTGTGTCAAGTGAGAATTAAGTAATTGAGCATCAGGTTGCATATTATTAATTTGATTACTGGTTATAGTCAGTTATTTTCTGCAATATGAAAACAAGAAGTTTCATATGTGTAGCTGCTGATTGATTTTTCTCCTTTTTAGTGCACTGAAAACAAAGATAATCAGATAGTTTGATATTTATAGAATCCTTCTAATGTATATCATATTTATTACGTGTGTATCCATAACAATGTTTCATATTTTTGCCTTTTCCTTAGTATGTTAAACAGTTGTTACTTTTAACAAGTTGGGCAGCAGAAATGCTGCAAACATATAGTATATCGTGACGTATATGAGAAAAGACATAGGGAATTTTAAGCAGCCATGTATGTTTTGTGTAACCTAGACTAGAAAGTACTGTAAGAGTATCCACTCCATGTGAATCCTCAAGATTTTATTGGGTTAATAGGTTAGCCTTCCTTCTAGTTTCTTAGGAGATTAACTTTTTAATTGGTATGCCTGACATTTTAAAGTCTGTTTTTACAGAGCCTTTGGCAGTTAAATCAGTTGGGCATAGTGTAGTTGTGTGAATGAAATAAATATTAAGCAATTCAGGTGTTCAAAGGTTTGTAAGTTAGCTAGAACATTTTTGATTACCTACTGTGAAATCTTTCCCATAGATACTTTGTGAACATAATATGAATTCAAGTGTAGTATCACAGAGCATTTCATATTTGTAAATATGTTTTTATTGCCCATTTTAATGTTGTTTTATCTTTGTATTTTTAATTATGTTAATGCTTGCTAGAGAAATGTCTGTTTACATGTATATGTTGAATCAATATATTATAATAATTACTCAATTTACTCAACTTTGGTTTTGTATTTTTGTTACCCAAACTATAAATGTTACATATGTCTTTGTTAAGCTATTTATGTAATTCAGAAATAGAAATTAAAAAAAAAAGGGGGGGAGGGACAGAAGCTCTAATCCATCTTTAATTTTTTATGTTAGTATTACTTTGTAGCTTAAGGTGAAAATGACTTACCTTGCTTTTAAAATTATCAAATATTTTCATTGTCCTGTATCTATGATTTAGGCAAGAGAAAATTAAATTTACTAATTATAAAATCCTGAAGCAAAGTGGTGAACAAACAATTAAGTATTCTGTCTTTTTCAGCTTTTAATGAACTAGTCTTTGAACTCAACTGGGGAAAGTAGTACTGCAGATTCATAAGAATTAAGGGGTTTGGCAGAGGTTTGTTTTGCAAATAGCTACAGTGTTTTGAGATATTACTGCAGTGAAGTAAAATTGTCTGTGAAATGAGTTTATCCACTAGGTCAGAATGTTCCTGACCTAGTGCAAGTTATACCCATGGGAGCAGCTTGCAGAAATCAAAACTAACGTCTTGGGTTTGTGAAGACTGTACAACCAGTAGAATGTAAAGAAACATGTAAAGTTTATGATGATGAATCACCTTGATGTATCAGAGTTCCTAGGAAAAAAATTGTTGCTGTGTAAATCACCAGTTTTCTTGATACCAGGCAGGCAGATGTGGTAGCTTTTTAGAGGAAGTGGGAGTAAGGGAAGAGGGGACACAGGAAAAGTGGTCATAGAAAATATAACAGTTGTAGGACCAGGCTTAAAAATAGTGATTTACTAACAAATGCGAAATGTAGTGATTTATGCCAATCATTGAACTTCCACAGGATGGCAGTGTTGTAACATTTTCATGGTAGAGTAAATGATTTATGCTGTAATTAATTCTTCAAAAAATGAGGTTCCTACAGTAAAAATATATTTCAGTGACATAAGACAGCATGTATCAGTAGCTAGGCCAAGTAATGCAATACCAATGCTTGAAAAAATACACCAGAGAGGACACAAAGTGGTTGAAAGTATCATCACAGTCACTTCTATGACTTCTGGAAAGTATACAGTACCCTGGGAGCATAATCCCCCCAGAGTTACCACACAGGTAGTATGGAAACAATACCTCTGCTTAATTGTGCACTTCCCAAACCTGTTCTCTTGGAGGTTAGCAGAGGAGATTGTATGAGAACAGGAGTCTCTTCATAGGATCAATGCCATAACAAAGACAATGGTTTACAGTTTGTAGGGGCATTTAAAAATATGGGAGATGGGTTTTTACCATTTGCTACTGAAAGAACAAAACTTCTTTTGGACTTTTAAGATGGCTGGTTACTTTAAATATAACCAGACTCATGGCTGTTCAGAGCTTGTATTTCTTCTCCTCTCCTCTTCTTTATCCTGGAACACTGAGGACCAAAACCCTGTCAAAATAAATTATATGAATCTTAGTGCATGCATAATAATAATTCATCATATTAATATTAATAATGTTCTTATTCTCTACTTTTTGGAGGGTTATGCATCTCCATGGTTGATGCAAATCCATTAATACGTATGCTTAATATTAGTTTTTAATTTCAGTGCTTTTCAGCTTCTTGGTGTATGTTTTGTTTCATATTAAAAAAAGAACAAGTGTTCCTCCTTGCGTTTTCTAAATAGGTATGGACTGTAAAGGGGTTTTACTTCTTTGAGTTCTCCTCATGTAAAAGGTTTCTTTAGTTACTTATTTTCTGAGAACTCTTTCCCATCCATGATCCTTGAAAACAAGATGGGAAGAGAAAACTACTTCCAAGTTTGAACATCTTAGGTAGATGGTTTGTTTCCCTAGGAGGAGACAAAACTGGAATTAGGAGCAATACTTTGCTACTTCCTCTAAAATTGTGTGCAGTGACAGGTTTATTCTAGTCAAAGGAGAAAAAATGGAATTAGCATGGCTAGCGTATTAGAATTACACCATTCTGTGTTAGCATCACTGAGGTTGGTGGGAGGATGGACTCTACTATGAAACCAATGCATTTTAAAACAAATGGATTCATTTTCTTCCCACCTTTCTCTTCCTCCCTTCCCCATACTGTTTTTTTTTTCCTAGCATATAGCACTTTCTACATTGTGGGGTTAATATTATCGATGCAGATACCTTTTGTGGGATTCCAGCCAATTAGAACAAGTGAACACATGGCAGCTGCAGGTAAGAAAATTCAATGTCTGCTTCCAGACAGCCTGCTTAGCACAAGAAAACCTCAAGCCCATGCAGCTTTGTTTCTTTCTGTTAGAAAGAGCACACACTAGCAATACAGACTTCTAAAAAGAGGTACAATTCAGTGTCTGTAAGGAAGTTTTCTTTCAATTGTCACATTATCCTTTGTGTGAATTAATGGAAGTAAAATGCCTCTATAATGCAGGATCAGCTACACATTCTGACAAGCACTTACTTTACACATTGGTAATCTCTGCTGTTTTGTAATATAATGTTGCCTGAAAGCATTCCTCATTGGTAAACACAGCTTTTACTGAGCAACTGGGGTTTAGAGTTGATAGGTTTTGTATTTTTTTCAAAATAGGTTAAGTATAAATGACTTCAATTGCTAATCAAGGGACTGATTTCTAAATAAGTAATTTCAATCTTGATTTTTTTTTTTTAATTTCTTTAAGGTGTTTTTTCAGTAGTTGTTAATAGACATCTTGATTTCTTGAAAGCCAATAACCTGTGCTGAGACTGCTAGTTTTACATTTAACTGCATACACCATGTGTTGTAGTTGAGTTTGTTAGATTCTTCAAGTTTTTTATGTGTAGTCACATACCAAAATGTATTTGAGACAGCAACTTCAATATCATTAAAATTTAGCAGAAAATATTTGTGAAAATGGAGATTTTTTTCCCCCATCAGTCTGAATATAATAAGAAAAGTAAAGCTTATCAAACCATTTTTTGCATCTGAATGATTTTACATTTATTTAGTGAATAGAGTGGGTGTTTTTATCTAGGAGTTCAGAACTAGTGAATTTCAACATTGTATACCTGAAATTTGTTGTTAAATTGAAGAAACACCTTACACTTGAGTTCTGTTTTCTTTCTTCTGCCACCTACCCCTATTTAATTTGGGAACAAAGAGGTGGCAGATATTGGATCACTTGATATAACAAGCAAAGTATGTTTTGGAGAGTATTTTCTCTCAGTGAAAGTTTCTCTCATCGCAAGAAAGGTTATTTTCAGGAAATGATTTTATAGTAGTTTTTAGATTTGAGGATGTACCTTAAGTTTTAAACAGAAACTTTCCTCTCTCTTTAGGGGTTTTTGCACTGCTGCAGGCCTATGCATTTTTGCAGTATCTGAGAGACAGATTAACAAAGCAAGAATTTCAGACATTGTTCTTCTTGGGTGTCTCGTTAGCTGCCGGTATTGTATTCCTGAGTGTCATCTATTTGACATACACAGGTAAATAAAACAGGTAAAAAACCCACCCAAACAACAACCAACCAACTCAAAACCACTTTGTAACGTCATTCCAAAGTTTTGGGCTTACCAACAATCAACATAATGATGTAAGAAGTCAGAGTAGGTGAGGAACTAACTATAGCCAAAGTGTATTGTGAAGATACCTATAGTTAATCTGTTATGAATAGCATTGATGGTCAGAGTCAGTTTGCTTACTGAGAACTTGAATCTGGTATCTGTAAGATTACAATTAATCTGTAAAAGCTACTTAACTTCTGTGGTTTAGCCTCCAGTCTTTAAGCCAGTTCTACCCAATCTCACAAGAACAAGCTTGTCATTGCTTGGTTGCTGTTCCCAAGTGCCTCACTGCCATCTTCTGATTCTATGATACACTTCCTTGGTTAGCAACACCATACTTCCTTCCTCTGATGGGGAAAAATAAAAAAAGCTATGTGTTACCCTTGCCAAAACTGACTTCTCTTTGATTTTAATTGAATTATCTTAATATTATAGAATCATAGAATAGTTAAGGTTGGAAAGGACCTTAAAATCATCTAGTTCCAGCCCCTCTGCCATGGGCAGGGACACGTCCCACTAAACCATGACACCCAAGGCTCTGTCCAGCCTGGTCTTGAACACTGCCAGTGATGGAGGATTCACAACTTCCCTGGGCAACACATTCCAGTGCCTCACCACCCTTACAGTATAGAATTTCTAATGAAGAGTCCATCCCCAGCATCCTTATAGGCCCCCTTCAGATACTGGCAGGCTGCTATGAGGTCTCCATGCAGCCATCTCTGCTCCAGGCTGAACAGCCCCAACTTCCTCATCCTATCTTCATAGGGGAGGTGCTACAGTCCCCTCATCATCTTCATGGCCCTCCTCTGAACTTGTTCCAACAGTTCCATGTCCTTTTTATGTTGAGGACACCAGAACTGCACGCAGTACTCCCAAGTGAGGTCTCAGAATAGCAAAGTAGAGGGGCAGGATCACCTCCTTTGAGCTGCTGGTCACACTCCTTTTGATGCAGCCCAGGATGTGGTTGGCTTTCTGGGCTGCAAGAGCACACTGCCAGCTCATGTTCGTTTTTTCATTGACCAACGTCCCCAAGTCCTTCTCCTCAGGGCTGCTCTGAATCTCATCTCTGCCCAACCTGTAGCTGTGCCTGCGATTGCTCTGACCCAGGTGTAGGACCTTGCACTTGGCATGGTGAAACTTCATGAGGTTGGCATCAGCACACCTCATAAGCGAGTCAAGGTCCCTCTGGATGGCATTCCTTCCTTCCAGCGTATCAACTGAACCACACAATTTGGTGTCATCAGCAAACTTGCTGAGGGTGCACTCAATCCCACTGTCCATGTCACCAACAAAGATGTTGAACAAGACCGGTCCCAACACCGATCCCTGAGAGGCACCACTGGTTACTGGTCTCCAGCTGGACACTGAGCCGTTGAGCTCAACTCTTTGCTTGTGGCCATCCAGCCAGTTCTTTATCCACCAAATATGGTTCAGTTTTCTGAGTTTTGTTTAGAGAAAAAAGAATTCTTGAGACATACTTGGTTTTATTTTATCTGACTTCTGTCTTGTACTTCTTTTTACCACTGCTTCTGGTCTAAATGTTTTTGTGTCAGTTTTTTTAACATTTTGGACCGTTTAATAGCAGTTCAATTTTTGTTGGTTGTGATACCATTATTCCAAAAGAATACTTGCCAGCTCCCATTTGTTTGCACGTCGTACAAAGCTTGATGGTTTATGATTTGCTTTTCATGCAAATGAGCAAGTCTTACTAAGTAGAGATTTTCAGAGTGGCATAGCAAAACAGAATTCAGAATCTAGTCTCAGTGTGCTGCAGTATGTTGCAGTTCTTAAAAAGTGTTGATTTCAACTTCTGAAATTCACTGATCTGTATCACTGCTTCACCAGATGAAACAGTTGTTACCTCAACTTCTGGTATGTGTGTGATTTGGGATCGTGACCATATCACAGCACTCAAATCCCTCTCTATTTTCTTAATAGAGAAGGGTTCCCACATCTGGACCCTGTATCTCAGGTGCATCACCTGGAATAAGGGTTTGAGGTTCTGGATCAAAGTCTTGCCTGCCATGAGGCATATCGGACATTCTTTTCAATTTCGTATGTTTCACTATTTGTCCTCTGGGATGCTTTTATTTTTTACTCGCCACCAGCTGGACTCTTCTGATCTCCACTGAGTATTACTCTGAGGTTGTCAGGACAGCCAGTATTCAGCTTATGAAATGGTCTGTCTGTCCAGCCCATGTTCTTCAAGTTATAATTGAGAAATGGGGAAAATGGTTCAAAAAGCATTTAGTACTGTATTTCAGGAGGCTGTGCTCCATGATTTTTTCAGGGACTCGGGTTACTGGCCTGCAGTTCCTTCCATATTCTTCCTTGCCTATCCTAGAGCTGTAGCTTTTGCCATTTTTCAGGTGTCAGGGGCCTGCTTTATCACCCTGGTGAAGATGGTTGGTAGCTGTCATATTGGCAAACTCTTTCAGTACTCTCAAATGAATGCTGTTTAATCTCATGTTTTGGGTACTTTCACAGAAGACCATAACTGGTAGTTCTCCATCAACTGGCAGCTGCTTCTTGTGCATGCTGTGGTTTAGAAGCAAGCTTCACTCCCAGAAGACTGAAGGGTAAAATAATGTCTTGCTGTGAACATAAACCACACTATTTAAATGTCTAAACCAGATACTAAACTAAAACCTTCAGTTGGATTATACTAATTTTCAACACCGAATAGGGGGAAGACTTGCTGTGTCATGCACAACGGCTTGCATAATCAATAAAAGGTTTTAACTTTATTTCCACTTGTGTGTATGTCTTCAGAGGGAGCTGAAATAGCTGCAAGGACAGGGGAAGTCAAATTTAAGATTAATCTTATTTGTAACTTTTAATAGTAATTTTTATCTTCCTCCTGATAACGATACTGTTTATTTTCCTCTTCCGATACTCAAGTACTTAGAAGCTTTGTTCTTTTAAATAAGTAAGTGAATCTTACCAGCATGCCAAGTAGCATTTTCATATTTCATGTCACGTGTATATCCACCAGTTGAAAAACAATAGAAAACCAGTGTTTCATTGAGTATTAGTGTTTTGGCTATAGGTTGTTCCCAATTTCCTGCTCAGACATTTCAGAAAAATTAAACACTTTCTCACTGTTTATGTTTTCTTATTTGCATAGTATAGGTTGTTATCTGTCATATTTCTTGAGAAGTGTTTTATTTATTATTGCATTGCATTGATTTTTGAGGTGTGCTTGTCTTCATACTCGACATGTAGAATGTAAGAGTGTGTTCTTCTAAAACTAGCTTCATGGTTGCTAGGCTTTATAGCCTGCCTAATGCAGTAAGTCTGGTTCACATATATTACAAAGTAAATGAAATTTCTTTGTGCTATAATTTGAGGGAGTAGTTAAATAATTGCGTTTAAGTACCTAGGCAGCAAGAGGGTTTCTTTCCACTTCTCTTTTTCAGGTTATATTGCTCCCTGGAGTGGCAGATTTTATTCATTGTGGGACACTGGGTAAGTAAGGATAAAGGTTATAAGGATTTAGGTATCAATAGCATTCTATTGAAAATTAATAATATTTTGATTTTTTCATCCTCAAATCAATTTAGTATTTCAGTCAAGGAGAATATAGTGGTTTTTAATCAGTTATCTAAAGGGTATTTGTAGTAACCATTTCACGATCTTTGCCACTACTTCACTAATTTGTCTGTTAGGCTTCTTGCTTCTTTGGAAGTCTTTGAATATGTACTATATGTTTGTTTTAACATACAATTGTAGTACTTCTCAGCATAAAATAACCAGAAGCTTTACCAACACTTGAGGGTGCATTTAAAACCTATTAAGAGCCTTAAACTGAGACTACTTCCATGCACGGTATTGCACAAAATCATAATGATGTTGCACTTATCTTGCATGTTGCCTGTTTATTATGTTCACACATCTGGTTTGTATATGCAGATGTCTGCTCTGACCAATTCTGGTTTATTTATGTGTGGTTTCGTAGGTAAAAACCCATATTAGTTAATCTTCTGGTTTAGTTAACCTTTAAAAGTCCAATGTTGGATTCTTAGAGCAGCCAGGCGATAAAACTGAAGATATTTTTCTCAGATAAATATATTCAAGGCAAAATTCAATGGGTAGACTTAAAAAAATAAGTTAAGAGCAGGGGTACAGACTTCTGCAGTTCTGATTTTTTCAAAGAAAAGTCCAGCTTATGCAGGATCCTGTACCAAGTCTGTAATACACATAGTAAAATAGATATCAGTAAAGAAGTGTCTATGTGTATATATAAAAGCATTAAACTTTTGAGGGCTTGTCTTACATTAGAAAAACAGATTATGTTAAAACTCACAATGCAATTTTGGATGAGAACTAGATCTTGGTGAAGAAAAGGATGTATGTTCGATACATCACCATTCCACCATGTAGCACCTCAGAACAGGTCTATATGTATGTTTGTCTTTAATATAGAACACAGTTTTGTCCTTGTCTGCAGTGAGTGTTTGACATGTTGTTTAGCTGATATATATTTGCAAGTGTAGACAAGGCCTGATTATTTTTTTTTCAGCATCTGAAAGAATGTGAGGGCTTCACACACTGTGGCTGTTCTGGTATTAATTACTGAACTTTCTGTACTAATAATATGAAGGTATTCTATGTAGAGGATAATTTTTGAAATGCAGTATTGAGAATCTGGGATACTTACTGGCATGGATGATTATCTCCTCAAAATGTAATGATGTGGCCTTCCTACCTGCCTGTTACTATTTTGGTGGATTTGGCTTCATGTTTAGCTGTAATAAAACATCCATAAATTTCACTGTTCTAAGTGGTATGGAAATAATCCTTTATATCTGTGTTTAAATAGCCCTATACACCAGATACTTCCTAAGTAGAGTAATACATGGGGAAATTTTATCAGATTTCTGCTGAATAGAGCACTTGCATTTTAACTTGAAATGCTTCCTTTGCGATGAGTTTCAGAATTCCTGATGTTTACAAGTCTTAATAACTTTATCTTTTCAAAATAATTTGAACTGAATTTTTTTTAAAAAAGGTATGCGAAAATTCACATCCCGATCATTGCCTCTGTGTCTGAGCATCAGCCTACAACATGGGTTTCCTTCTTTTTTGATCTGCATATTCTCGTGTGTACTTTCCCAGCAGGGCTGTGGTTCTGTATCAAAAACATCAATGATGAAAGAGTCTTTGGTAAGAGAAAATGATTTAAAAATTGTTTTGAAAAAATCTTACCTTCCGCTTGATTCTGTGTTGTATTTGTTTGTATAAAGCTGGTACGTAGCTTGTTCTAAGTGATGTGCTTAAAGATGATGATTAAAAGTTATCTGCACCCAGTAGTATTTAAAACCATTTATAAAAATGCTGAGATTGGTGAAGCAGTGATAAAGTGTCATCCCAAGAGGTGGGACTGAGGTATTTGTTGGTATGTTTCTGTTTGGCAGCTGGAGCTGCATGCTCTTCTGCATGCTGTTCTTCAAAATGTGCGTCAGGCTACAGTGCCACAGCACAGTTCAGCCAGATGAACAGCTCAGTGCAAAGGGAAGGTCTCTATCCTGCACAGGCTGCAAGGCAGCCAACCCTTCTGTGGGTGTCTGGCACTCATCCCAGTACAGATGATAATTCCAAATGCCTTTTCTTTCCAGATTTTTTGCTCTCTTAAAGAATGGAATCACTTGCTATGGAACAAGTGCTAGATGAGGCACAAGCCTAAGCAGAGGTGTGGGGTCTCCCTGTGTCACTGACAGCAAATTGCTTGTTTCTACAAAGCTATACTGTGAAAGCAAACTTTTAAGACTATGAATGAGGCTTGTAGGGATGTGATTTGAAGTTGTAGCCCATATGGAGGAGTGAAGAACGCATGGGCCTTGGACTTCTTAGGGCCAGGAGGCTCCAGACTAATACAGCTGCCTCTTAAGATTACCTGACAGGTGTGTGGGCAGTGGGAATGTTTACAGAGTTAAATCCACTGACCGGAGTGTTCTGCACTCTGTGGCTTACCATACGTCCTTGTCAAGACTAGTACTGGGCAACTTGCTGCCAGCCTCCTACTGCCGCATCATCCATTTAAGTCAGCATAAAGAGATCTATGAATGAGAACAGAGAGCCATGCTACTTCATTATAAAGTAAAAAATATTTATGTAGTGTAGTATGGTAAAGCAGTGTCCTTTGGTTTCCATGGCAAGTCTTTCACAAAAGTATGTTGTTAAACTGTAGCAGACAAGGAATAACCACAGCTGCTTGAATGATAGATGTTCCTGACCAGTGTATACAGATTTGCTTGTTTGGCTTTTTTTTTTTTTTTTTTCTTCCAAGAAAAGTGTTCTGAATATTCTGTAATATTCTGAAAATCTTGTTTTATGTAGGGGAGTGAAGGAGAGCCACAGAGCAGAGATAATATCGTTTAGGAAAACTTCCTTCAGAATAGAGCTCACAATATCGTATTCTTTGTCTGTATGGAATTGTAATGTAGACAAGCCCCCAGTTCATCCACCAATATCTCTAACTTAAATTAGAATTGGATATTTACAAGGAATTCTAACCCTTCCTTTTGTTTTTCCAGTTCCAATAACTTGTTTGGTCTAGAGCTGTTTGACATTTTTAATCAAATGAAGCTGCCTGTTATTCCAGTAGTAATTTTGGTGTGTGCTGTTAAATTTCACTAATAATGTACCTTCTGACACATTGTTAATGAATATGAAGGTGAGGTTGTGTATTGTTAAGAGTTCTCAAGATGAACTTCAAGAAGGGTTTGAGGTTTAAAAGGGATAAATGTTAATCAAACACTATCTGTAAATTAAAAAGCCATGAAATGCAAGATGCATACTCAAGTCTATAGACACAGGTGCTCAGCCCGCTCCAGAAGTAGTTTTATTGAGAGCATGTATATGTGCATTGAGAGTGTTATTTTCTAAATGTCATCAGTAGATTTATTTCTTCACAGTTGCTCTGTATGCAATCAGCGCTGTTTACTTTGCTGGTGTGATGGTTCGGCTGATGCTCACTTTGACTCCAGTGGTCTGTATGCTGTCTGCAATTGCTTTCTCCAATGTCTTTGAGCGATATTTGGGTGATGATATGAAGAGGGAAAATCCACCAATAGAGGACAGCAGTGATGAGGATGACAAAAGGAATCCTGGCAACTTGTATGATAAGGTGAGTGGATGGAACAAAAGTTAGGAGTCAGAAAACAGCTTACTTTTTACTGCTTCCCCCCCCGCCCCATCTTTGGTCAGAATATTTTAAATGCCACTAAAGGTTTGAATCACTAGCATTCAAATTCAGAGCAAGTACTGATATTATTAAATAAGGTGTAACTGATGTCCTGAAAAAACATCTGTGTCAGTGTAGAAGTGGTTCCTCCCAGCTTATCAGTAATGAGCCTTTGGCCTTAAGGCAGTGTACAGGGTTGACCCAGCTTTCTATAGAAGCAATGACAGACAGTTGCTCGCTCTCTGTAACTAGCTGACTAGCTAGTCACTGAATGTTTCCCTCTTATGCTTCCTCTTAAGACATGGTGAAGTTGAAGAATGCTATATTTTATGAAAAAGTGTTTCTGTTGTTGAACTTGCATACTCTCTTCATCGTAAAGAAACTGCTGTTAGCTACCGATTATTTTACCTCTTAAGCTTTGTTATAGTGACCCTGACCGTGCATGAGCTTCAGGTTTCTCCTTTTTCCTCATAGTACATATCTGCATTTCTGTTTTCCACCATGTCCTATAAAAGGGCATCAGCATACAGCCAAATCAAGGAAGTTAATTTATTGGCCTTCACATGATAGAGGTTTTTTCTTCTGAAAGAGGCTTTCAAGGAGTTATCAGTTATTACAAGTTGCTAGCTTTCTAGTATCCTGTAGCGTTTATGGGTGCATGTGGTGAAGAAAAATGCATGGGTTCCCTTGTCAGGGGTGGTAACAGTTGCCATAACAGATACATTTGTGTTTGTTTAGGCAGGCAAAGTGAGAAAACATGTATCTGAACAGGAAAAAACAGAAGAAGGACTGGGTCCCAATATCAAAAACATTGTAACTATGCTGATGCTGATGTTGTTGATGATGTTTGCTGTTCACTGTACCTGGGTAACTAGCAATGCATATTCCAGCCCCAGCGTTGTTCTCGCTTCCTATAACCACGATGGGTAAGTAAGGTCTACAGGCCTGAAAATAATTCTCCTTCCTTTGCATTAGCAATTAGCTGTACCTTCTTCCTATTATATTATGGCAGAGTTGTCACCTGAATAAAAAATTGTTAATACTCTAATTTTAAAAAAGATATGTCTTCTGCAGTAGTTAAAGTAAATCACAGAGTCGTAGAACAGTTAGGGCTGGAAAGGACCTTAATACATAAAATAATCCCATCCAAAGAAGATAAAGATGATGGTTAAAAAAAGCTCGAGTCAACTGTGAAAATGTTTGTATGGCTGTAAGTGCATTTAGTCCCGTCTTCAAAAGTAGTTCAGCTTCTGGCTACTCAGGTGTCGGTGGGTTCCAGCGTACAACTGCTGGTGACTTAATGGCACAAAAGAAGCCAAACGCATAAGAAAACCTTATTTGTGAGCCTATGTTTGTCATGATGCAGTTAGTTTATTGCTAGTATTTGTACTGATGTGAACAACATTAACTGTTTTCCAGCACTCGGAATATCCTAGATGACTTCAGAGAAGCATACTACTGGCTGAGACAAAACACAGATGAGCACGCCAGAGTGATGTCGTGGTGGGACTACGGCTATCAGATAGCAGGAATGGCTAACCGGACAACCTTGGTTGATAACAACACTTGGAATAACAGCCACATAGCCCTGGTAAGGGTGGCAGTTTTCTATGGAGTGGAACACCAAAATGTTTAAATTGCAGTCAAATATGAAATTGTAAATGTTTCTTGAAAGATAGTATTACATTAAGGAAAGATTATGTAGAATGGGAAGCAGGTGGAAGGAACTATTTTTTTACATTTACTAGAACTGGAGTATAAATTGTTTCAGGGCTGGAAGGAATCGATCTTGCTTTTGGAGTTTCCATTTTGTTTACTTGTAAAGTTTTCAGAACTTCCACTTTGGTTTCTTTTCTTATTTGTACCACTACTTTACTGGCACTATTCAAATAGGGATCGTTTCAGTTCAATAAGGTCTTTGCTGGCTGCATTTTGGAATAGCATGTGAAAGCTGGCTGCATGAAATTGCAAATTTTCAGGCATCTTGGAAATTAGAGAAGGTAGATGAATAATGATAGAAGTGTTGCAGATTTGATGCAATTCTGTCTTCTCAAATTTGCAGTTAGACACATCTAATTTCTTTCTCTTCTGAACAGTAAGTTTAAGCTTTGTGCATGTCCTTAAAAGCAGGGTATTGAGCACTGCCTATGGTTACAGGGGCACCACCTTGAGCAACTTAAACTTTTTTGCAGAAATAAAAGAATGCTGTATTATTGTAACTGGGGTGCAGTCTTTCTAGGTGCTGTGTCACTCTGACATCAGACATCAGTGGCTATTTCTTCACAGTAGATTAATATTGTACTGGATGGGCAGAATGGTGGAAGGGCTTAAGGAATGTATTAGGGTGTTTTGTCTTGTGTTAGGAGCTAGCACAACAGCTAGACCAACTTGGTCTGCAGACAAGCAGCATTCCATATCAACAAATTAATCAATCTGTGCTTTGGAGAATACAAAGAATACACTTTTTTTATTTTAATTGTTGATATGACAGCATTTAGTATGTTTCGATGGAGATCCAACTCTGATAGTTCTGTAAGCCTCCCTCTTTTACATATGGTGGAATTGCACAAATTGTATTTAAACCCACAATCTGAGTGTCTCTGCAGGACAAGGTGCATTGTATGAACAGAGAAACTGTGGGAGTCATCGGTATTGCTTAGGCAGTAACCATACACATTGCAGCAATTAGCAGCGATGGGTTTAATAAAGAATTCTCTCCAGCTGGCGCTGTCAGGTTCCATTTCAGAATGAATGCTCCATAAAGGCGGGCCCAAGCAGCAAATGTGTGTTGTGGTGAATACCTCAACTTTTATGCTGTAAACGAGGCATGCCTCAGAGACATGTCCAGATGACCTCCTCCTGCAAGAAAGTGGAAATCTGCCAAATAACTGTACATTGAAAAGGATAACTGTCAACAACCTGAGGTTCTCACTACTTTTTGATAGATTGCAGCCTAAATTTAGTGTTTCCTAATCACATTCATAACTGAATGTTACCAATTTGGATGGAATATGATTTATATTGTAGTTACTTCCTTTTACTACAGCAATACATTGTAACACCTTAAGTACAAGAGCTTCAGTAGCAAACAGAACTATTGAACTGTAAGCCAATTACTGATCTAAGTGAGCTTTTAAGTGTGGTAAGTGACCATTGTGAAGAGATTCTGGATACAGCTTCGGAAAGTGTTTCAAGGCTAAAACTATATTATGCTTTTAACTTAAGGATGTCTCTGTTCTGACATTTTCTCTGTGTAAATTTACCTCGAGTTCAATGCTGCCATGTACCATGCCGCATGGCTGAGTTGTTAGTGAAGGACAGAGCTCAGGAAAAAATAGACAAAACAAGAAGTTACTAACATTTCACATTGGGCTGTGTTTACAGCTTTGAAAATAATCTTCAATTAGTCATTTTCTGCAACATTTAAGTTTGTGGCAGTACAACCATGGCTTGAAAAACCTTGCCACAAAAGGAAAACCCTTATTGTTACACTTTCTACTCAAAACACTCATCAGGCAGCACCCCTCTTGCAGAGGAGAAAATATTTTCAGTTCAGGTTGGGCTTTTGAGCTTCTTAATATTCACACTGAGTTTTGTTTCTCTAGAATGGAAATGTTGGCAAGCATGTATCCTTGGGCTGTGGTCTGTCAGGTACCGACCTGTGGATCTGTTTGATAGGCAGCTGTGCAGGTATTTAAGATATTTTCCTGTGGTACAGGTGGGAAAGGCAATGTCATCAAATGAGTCTGCAGCATACGAGATCATGAGGAGCCTGGATGTGGATTATGTTCTGATCATTTTTGGTGGTGTCATTGGCTACTCTGGCGATGATATTAATAAGTTCTTGTGGATGGTGAGAATAGCAGAGGGGGAACATCCCAAAGATATTCGGGTAAGTGGAGGGCAATCTCTACTACTTACTGCAATTTTATTTGAAAATATGTGCTATGGGTTGTTTCCCTAGAGCGGTAGGAATGCAGAGGCCTGTGGCCCAGTTTCTTTCAATATTTATGCTTTTGAAAGGTCAGTAACTTCAAAAGCTTTTTTTCACTTGTTTTTTTTGCATGTTACTAAAAGTACAGGGTATCTTGTAATTCTTGTGTGTGTGTGTCTTACTGCACCATCATACCTTACAAAAAGCAGGAGTGTTCAGACTGTTTACATAGTTGGCATCACAAATGTCTTCAAACTATATAGTTAAAGTGTTAATATTGACTTACATAGAGTTTAAGTTATTCAGACATCTGGGGGATTGCAGAAGTCTGTGGTAATATTTTCTTAAGCCTAACAAAGGCTTCTACATATTGAGCATAGGCTTAAGGGAGTAGCCTGTGTGCATAGTTTCATCTTGTACTGAGGATAAAAATGGCAGAATTTTTGTGTTTAAACACAGTGCCCATACACTGCAGAACTCCTATATTAACAATACAGTGCTTTTCACCTTTTTGAAGAATAATTGTGATTGATCGGTTTTCCAGTAACTACTTACTGTGTAGGATTATTGTGCTGGTACCTACCCATTTTGTCATGGGTTTAGAAAGATTGGTCCTTGGGGTCTGGGTTTACAAGCAGGTAGTTTGTAACTGGTTTACTTTTAATGACCACCATCATTTTCTGTTTTAAGACCTACCTTAAATCAGCTTTAAAACTGTAAAAGTCAGTTTACATTCTTTACAAAGTTTTGTTTTTTTTACCAGAGAAGAGAATGAGGACTGACTTCAGTTCAGTTTATATTGACTCTTTGCATTTTCTTTTTTTTTTTTAAAGGAAAGCGATTACTTTACCCCTCAGGGAGAATTCCGGGTAGACAAGGCAGGTTCTCCAACCTTGCTGAACTGCCTCATGTACAAAATGTCCTATTACAGATTTGGAGAGATGCAGGTCAGTGCTATGACTTCTATTGGATAATTGAAATGTGAGAAAAGAAATGTTATTTTGATGTATTTTCAGTCTTCTAGATTGAGTGTTGCTTGTAATAGCAGAATCAGAATTAAGAGTTCTTCAAATTAAAACACATTTAGGCATGGTCTACAGTGTATAACGTCAAAGAAAAAAGCATTTCTGCTCTTGGCCCACACTGCCCCTGATGAGCATCTTAATTCTGCTATGCAGTGTGCTTGCTAAAGCATTAACTAACTGTTATGTTTTGGAGAGCTTTAGATTTGGAGCTCTGTAATAGAAGCACAGAAGTAGAACTGCTAATTGACTATTTAATGCCTGTCAGAAAGTACTGACAAGTAGTTTTTCTACATGTATTTCTATACAAGTCACATCAGTGTATTAAACAACATTACACTTAACTTACTTAAGGGCATAATTCTCAGAGTTTTCATTCCCCTTTAGGATCATCAAGCACATGTATGTAGCTAAGTCTACCATGTTTGCTTTTTCATGTTTGCTTTTTTCCCAAGTGCCCTTCATTCTGATGTGTTAGCACAAGAATCCTTTATTCAGCTAAAACTGAGGCCAGTGGATCTTATTTGTAACACAGTGGGGTGGAGAGCTGGAGGGTGTGTCAGATCTAACTCATTAATATGAACTATATCTACCTTGTATGGAAAACCATTAAAGTACAAATTATTGCACTGTCAGAGAGCAAAAAGGAGCAGCTATGCTAAAAAAGGCACTACAGGCTGCTGCATCTCAGACTTGCACTGAGTAGTTCCATCTCTGAATGCAAATGTGCTATTTCTGTTGAGACATTAAGGATGTGCGTAGGAGCGAGAAAGAATTTGTCTCTTTCTCAGCTGTGAAAAGGAACTGACAGGTTTTTTTTCTGTATAGCAATAATCAGTGCAAGAGAAGGTGTTCTTTGACTAGACCAACTGAAAGCACTCTGTTGTGGTATCACATACCATGGTTTGCAGGGATGGGCGGTTTGGGTTTTGTCTCACTTGAAGTAATACGCAACTTTCATTTTTATAGCTGGATTTTCGGACACCCCCAGGATTCGATCGTACACGCAATGCTGAGATAGGCAACAAAGACATTAAATTTAAACATCTGGAGGAAGCCTTTACCTCAGAGCACTGGCTTGTTAGAATATACAAGGTGAAGCAACTAGACAACAGAGAGACATTGGATCATAAACCTAGAGTAACCAACATTGTACCGAAACAGAAGTATTTGTCAAAGAAGGTGGGTTCCTAGTGAAGTAACTGAAAGGGGTCAGGAGGCAGCAGTTTCTTTTTAACAGTGAATCACATAGCTGGTGAATTATATATTTCCACTAGCCAGAATGTTACGGATACTGTTCATGTTAGTGTCCAATATCAGACCTGCCTGCTGGTAATAATTGTTAATTTACTGTCTGCTTAACTTAAAAGCATGTGAAGACACAAGGCTAGATTTTTTTTAGGCAGAATGCTAACTGGAAGTAGAGTGTGTCACTGGCTGTTACAACTCTTAAGTCTTCATGTAACTGGAAGTATAATCTCTGAAGTACATCAGTTCATGTTTCAGTATCTATGGCTCACTAAGTAAATAATGTGAAAGTTGCTTTCTGACTTTGTTTGAAAGTAGTGATGCCTAGAAGTTTAAAAATGGCAATTTTGTATGAAATAAATTAAATATGAAACTTTTGTTGATGGAATTTTAGTGTCTGGCTGGTTACTGTTTGAAGTCATCTTCATGGTGTTAAAACGGTGCTAGCTGTGGTGTGCTGCCTCAGCCTATTAAGAAAGATGTGTTACCAGGGGAGCTGGGGAGAGTCCTAGGAGCCCAGCCCTCTTCCACAACATCTCTTCTGTATATACTCAAGTACATGTTGCAAAAGGAATTCCAGAATCTTGTCAGAAACAAATGTGTAACAAATTAAGTTAGTGCAGCCTGTAAACTTACACTGTCCTGGAAATGCAAGTAAAGAATGTTAGAGAGTAAAGGTGCTTGGTTTTGTAATTTAATGGAAGGTCATACAATAAGGTGTTTGGGAGTTGCCTCTGAAGCTAGGCTTGCCTTGAAAGGGATTTAATTACAAGCTTTACTGTGCCTGTCATCTGCGTACCATGTAAATTTTGATCTTAATTGACAAGCAAGGCTATATTTACTCATGACAGACGCATTGACCCCACTTAAGCTATGGATATGTTGGTTCTCTGTCTAAAGCCAGGATAAAAGCTGGTGCAAATTCTGATCTGTCACCAACTCTTGCAATACAGATTGGCTCTACTTCCCACTAAGAAACCTGAGAGCCACCAAAGAGCAGGGGGTGATTGTCTAAACTGGGACTTACATGTGTTGAGGACTCTATAGTAGACACAGGTTTTCAGCAATTGCTTCTTGACTGGGAATTCAGTCTATCTCCTGTCTCTCTTCCGTGTTAGGAATAACATTGTTCAAGCTCAGAGATAACTCTCATGCAGTACTCAGACATGTTGTATCTGCCTCACTTTATAGTAATAGTGCTGCTGTTGTTATTAAAAACAAAAGTTTTAATGAATTGACATAATAGAGCCTGCTGGTAAGCACAGCCAAATGCAGCAAGTGTGGGAGCTGCCTACCTGTCTAATGTGCACAAGGCATGTTGAACGTACAATTCCACCTGCCACAAACTAACTCTGTTCATAGAACTCTAAAGTGTTACCTAACACTAACATTAATGCTTCCCCCCATTACTACCTTAATAAAATATCTAAAATATGCTGATAAAGACACATGAAAGCACTAAGTAGCCTACAGACCAATGGCAGAGGATTAGACTAAAATGTGATTATTCTGTTTTCTCTTTTGAAAAATGCTGCTTTGAGTAAATATTTCTGCCTGTCATTGTGCTAACTTCTGAGAGAATCAAATACTGCAAAAGGTGCAAGAGGGTTTTTCCAAACACAACTAACACTCTGCTTTTTGGGCGTATTAGAGCTTTAGCGTGTTGGCTAATTACTAATTCTGCCTCAGCACAAGCTTTGAAAACAGTTCTACAGATCTGGTAGATAGGGCTTGCAAAAAGCAAAGGCTGGGCATGATTTAACAGTCCCCATTTTAAATATATACCTCATTGAGGGTTTACCATCCAAGCTCTTTAAAATCAGTCTAAAGATCAGGCATTGAAATGCACAGCATTAAACCGCGGTCAAGACTAAATCATTAACTAATACATTTTATTCTGTTTTTCTTTTTAGACCTCCAAAAGGAAGCGTGGCTACATTAAGAATAAACTAATTTTAAAGAAAGGCAAGAGACCCAACAGGAAGACAGTTTAAATACACTGTTCTGATTGCTAATACGAAGCAGTTGTCCTTGAGATAACCAGTCTTTGCCTTTAGCTCGAGTCATGTTTCACAGCAACATGAGGGTACAGAACCAACATTGGTCCAGATTATTGTACAAAATTTTCAGGCAATGTCTGATTAAAAATATTGGCTTATTGAGAACAGCTGTTTTAGATTTGTAATGTGAAGCAGGACAGAGCTGCTAGCTAAGGCTAGCAGCAGTTTTTTATTGGTACATATTACCCCTCAAATCTGTTGAGAATTTGGACTGACTTTACCAAAGAACCCTGTAATTTGGTCCTTGGCACATGCATACTTGTCACTGTTCAGCTGAATAGCAGCAGTATATGAAATGGAATGGTGAAATCTAAAAATTACTTGTTTTTAACAATTAAGAGGAAGCAGAGCTCTCTAAAATCAAACTTTCAAAACGAGTTATTCCCATGATTACTTTTCACTGGTTTCTTTCAATTTCCTTTTACTCTTGCTGCAGGCCGGGTTTGAGCTGGAGTGTGAGCAGCAAAGCTGCAGTTTTCACCAGAGCTGACAATTGGATGCTAGTTTCGATTGATCAAGCTGCTTTTGTTTAACGTGGGATCGCAGTATTGCTGCCTTATACCACCACTTCTTAAGGTAGACAAGGCAAATCTTGCACACTGTAGCTACAAGGGCTAAATTTGTATCCTCTTGAAAAATCTGAAATGACAGTAATGAATGCAATAGTGACACACAGCTCACTGAGCATGAAGTCGTGGCTGGTGCTTCACAACAGAAATTAAACCTGGTTTAGGTAAATGTTTACATTGGTAAAATAAGCATAGTCTGTGTTATGGGGAAGGGAAAAGAAAGGTTGACAGGTATACAACCCCCTTTCTGTGGCTGTCGGAGGGAGAGGATCCACAGACCTCTTCCCCCTCACTGCCTGGAGATCTGTTTGCGTTTTTATTTAGAGTACTTAAATCAATTGAAGAAATTCCTGCTATAGTGCTATTTGCTTTGTCTGTCTTTTATACTGTAGTTTTTGGTTGGGGTTTTGGTTTTTTTAAGTGGTGAAAACTGTCAGATGAAATGCACTAAATATAAATGGAGACTGAACAATGTTCACTTTCCAGCTATAGGAAAACTTTATAGAGACTTGAAATTTTTCTTTAATTGAAATGAAAGGGTTTTGCCATTTGTTTTCCTGCCACAGGTTGTAACTTTTTATAGAAACTAAACTTGCATCAATCACTTGATGTAAAATGCAGAACAGTATGTACCTTTCATGAAGAAAATATAAATTTACACTTTTCTGTGAGAATGTTACTGCTGACTTCTTTCTCAAGGTGTAGAATATTTTTTGATTTATGAACTCATTTTTGACTCCAGTGGTTTATACAGACCAATTCTGCAGCTGCAACATTTTCACAAAGGTAATTAAATCTGGATTTCTGGCCCCCTGGCATTTGGAGATTTCATTTTATTTTGTTGCTTTAAAGCTCAGTGCAGACCAGTTGTTGACTATAGGGGAAAATAAAGTTAATTCAAGTTTTGTGTTAAGGGTGTTGTGTCAGTTTTGTTGATTAACTTGGTAACATGTTACTTATAGTCCTAGTTATGAATTCAGTTGTGCAAGCTCCAGAATGCAAATCTGCTGACCTCAATAAGGTGCCATAATGCAGCCCCAGCAGCTACTTAATGGCCTTCCAGCTTAAATCTATTAAGCCACATACAGGGCCTCTGCTGTACAGTGGCTGTACTCCTGTGAAGAGCAGCAACCGTCTCTCCAAACCAGTGTTGCAGTGACTCCTTCCTGCCACCTGGAGCAGCTTAAGCTGTCTCAGTTGCTTATCCACACGAAGAAGAGAAGTGGTAATGATGGGGTGCACTCTTTGTCATATCTTGCTTTTTCCACACAGATGTGCATCCTGCCCCCTCACCATTGGTAAAAAATAAGTGGTCTAACATTTGGAAGAACAGCCAAAAGGCAGCAGGACAGATGCTGCTCCTCAGTCTCTGGTTTGGCAGTAACTCAGCCTTGGTTTGAAAGAGGAAGGAGGTTGCCCTTCCTCCATTTACAAAGATGTAGAGGTGTCTTTACAATTGGGTCAGATTGGTTTCCATCTTAGCTGACAGTTCTTTTTAACAGAGCAGAACTAAGTGAATCCTGTCAACTTTCATAGTGGTTTTAAAGCTACATGTAAGAAAAATAAGCTTAACTTAAACTAGAGGAATCTGAGCTAGCCTGGGCCTGGAGTTGTCTATCACTTACCTGAGCTTACTTAACTTTGTCTTCAGGATTTCAGCTGACTTCTACCTCTTCTTTCCAAGAACTGGACAACGCATTTTTCCAGCCAAGAAAGCTAGCATCTTGCATTATTGGGAAACATATGGTCTGTACCACTTCATTTCTTTAAGTACAGACATCCTTTTCTTTGTTCTGCTAGATTGACTTCTGAAGATCTTGAGGCATAACTGCCACAAAACAGTAAAATTCAAAGTAAAAAAAAATGCTTAGGCCAGGCTCTGGTCTCCAGTTGCTAAGTGACTAAAACTGCAAGTGTCCAGAAGCCAGTACTGCATAAAGGTCTGTATCACTTAATCATTACTGTTGAAAGCCATGAGGGCAGAAGGCACTATTGATAATCCCAGGAGCAGCTGACTTGTGGAAGTAATTCCATAATGGAGGGGGAGAAAAGTCATTAATTAAATATCATGATGGATAGATATAGTCTTGGAAAAACAGCTGAATGCTTGACTCAGCCTTCTATACACATCAATTGTACTGTGAGTAAAAACTGCAAATAAGTCATATTTGGCCATGACTAAAACTTTATTTAACCCAAAACGTACAACTTGTTCCAAGATGTGGCCTTGAAACAAATGCAACAAAAGGCAAGAAACATGACTGGGTTGTGTTTCCTGCCCAATTTTTCAGCCAGTGGTTTGCATTAAAACGAAGTGTCCCAGCACAATCGTTTCCAACACTGTGGATGAATGTTTAAAATAAACCAGAGCTGCATTAGATAGCACTTTAAAAATGTTGACCAGGATCCATGAAGCCTCTAAGTAAGCACTTTTTTCCTCCCTGTGCAAGTGTACAATGCGGCAATTATTTAGAGTTGCATTTTAAGAAGTCTCTAATCAAGAATCTCTGTTCAAGACAAAGATTAAATATGATTTTCAGAAACAGGAGAACACCTTCCCTTAACTTCTTTTTTATTTGTCAAAGCAAGCATATATTGCCCAGCATCTCCTAGAGCTGTGATGGTGCCCAGCCCTGTTCTCCCTGAGCAGTGCTGTCCAATATAAACAGGAACTTACCTCTGTGGTCTCTGGTAGTATGAGCAGGGCAGAAAACCCCAACAACAAACCCAGATTCAGTTGAAACATCACTTCCATCAGAGCCATATGAACCTGCTCCTGAGGCACCTGTACCAGCTCACTAAGGCTTCAATGGAAAGAGAAAGGGCATCCCACTACTAAATGAAACAAATCTTTTATTCATGAGCATTGTCGTGTTAAGGTCACAAATTATGAAAGGCAGGCAAACCAGGAGACTGCCAGAGCATCTTTGAAATGATAAAGGTAAAAATTTTCTTTCTGAACATTCCTAACTTGAGAAAGAAAAAGCTTGCATAGGCTTTCTACAGTGTGCACGCACAAAACTGAAGTACATGGAGGTTTTACATTACAATTTGGGGTGTACACTGGCTACTTGGAAAACATTTACTTGCAAGTCCAAGACAGCTATTGGAACAACCTACAGAGTAAGGCTTATGAATATTTCACTTCCAGTCCCATAAAATATACTGAAAACAGAACTACCAGAAAAATGACACTTGTGAACCTTGTTCTGGAATCTCGCTGATGGGATCTTTTCAAAAAGGGCTATTTTTGTGTCTGCCTCTCCCAAGAAACAGCAGAAACATCAGCGGGTTCTTCACAGCATCAGAACCAAACAAAACAGCTATCAGAATGTAAATGGAATGTTCTAGGCATGCAGAAACAGCCAACCATGCAGACAGAAACACTCTTCAATAGATTACAAGCATAAAATTACTCCAATTTCTCCTTAAAAGATTGGCTACAGTACCCATGACAAGCCCTACCGCCAAAGCTGAAAGGTGTTCCCTTCCAGGAGTGCAGGCCTGCATGCCTGATGGAGAGAGGTTTTCTATGGCTCTTTATAGTGAGACTGGGGCTTGTTCTTTGGTGTGTGAAAGCCGAAAGTTCTGGGAGGATGTTCCATATGTTCAGTACCGTATTTTCAACTGTTCTTTGTGACAATATTACAAGCCATATGAATACTTCTGGTTGTTTCTCAGACTGACCTCTAGAGCAGGAGAGGTTCCATTAGAAAGCTAATTCTCAGAGGTGCTGAAGTACACGTTTTCCTGACAATACTTACGGTAGTTCAGTGATTACTACAACAGCATCATTTTGGCTTTGTTATAAAAAAAAAAAAAACAACTATTCCTAAAAATAAGATTTTTTTTTTTTTTCCCCTTAAAAGTGTTGGTTACAAACCCAAGCTCATACTGTCCACATTTCTTTTAAAACTAGGATTTGCATCATTCATAACGTGGATCTTTTTAATGTGCAAAAAATAAGGACATACAAGCAGACAGAATAGCATTTAGGAGGAAAAAGCAGCCACGGCTGCATTAAACAGGGATCTGAAGTTTGAACATAAAGATCTATTAACAACTGTTATATCCAACTGAACAACTACTGGTGTGTTTCCTTGTGTACACACCTCTGAGCAGCCTCGAGTTGCTGAAGGGATTGTCACGTCTACCAGACAGATAATGAGGAAACGCAGGACACACAAGAACAGATCTAAGCAGCGCTTTGATTAAAAGATATTTGTGTCACATCTATAAAGCAGAAGTCACTGTGTTAAGAGAGCAGACAAAAGGCACAATGTTAATCAGTACTAGGGAAAGGCCCACGCTACTGCGCATTAGGAAACAGAGTGGTTTCTTGACAGGGCACAGCAGAAGTCAGCACATTTACATTTGCCTTTTGTTGCTGCTCCTCTCAAAAACATCTTCACTGTCAACAAACACCAACTAAAAAGCAACAAAGCCTTAACAAAGGACTTTTAGAATCCACTTCCTCAGTGTCACAGTGGTCACCTTACAAAGCCACGTCAGGCTACAGGACTGTTTCCTTTTTTACTTTACAAAACTAACTATATCCCATTTTGTTTGCTTCATTAATAAGTTTTCGTTGCTGTAATAATTAACTAAGCTGTTACTTTTGCATCAGAAAGCCATTCATCTAAGAAGGCTAGTTCTACCTTCACCCAAGTATGTCATTCGGAATCAACGGGGCCAAAGGCAGAAGCAGTCAGCACACAGGGTCTGCCTGGAGCCTTTGTAAGGAATGAGGGGCTCTGAGCCCCACCAGCTTGGTCTGACTGCCCCAAGCAGTGCACTGCTCAGCCTGTGGGGAAGGCTCTCACCGATCCCAGCAGCACAACAGGACAGGACTCCAGCATAGCATCAGCCACCTCAGTGCTCAGCCTCGACTTTGAGCTGTGGTTTAACTTCAAAGGCAAGGCAGGGAATGCTCAGGTGCTTCACCTCCTACATGGGGGTAGAAAGCTACAGCAAGGCTGAGCTGGATACCACAGCTACAGCTGCCAGAAGGGATTTAGTGGAATATGTAACCACAAAGCATTGGCGCAATAGTACCCAGAACTGCACAACAAGATGAGAATCACCCAAGCAGCTGGCTCACTGGTGACCAGATCTCTTCAACAGCTGGAAGTATGAACAAAGGAAAAAGTGGGGACTCAGTGGGGTAGTGTGAACAATGCTCTTGAGAAGGTATTGCTACTTCTTATACAATGGCTGAAAATTTACACTCCTAAGTGACCAGAAACATGCTCTTGAATCGGCATCCCAAAGAGAAAGGATGCCATCAGTGTATCGTTCTTAGGTCAAAGTGAGTTACTCAATGCTGTTCAGACAGAATGATGGCCATTAAGTGACACGTCACATTTTAAGTGCAAAACATTTTTTGGCATAAGTGAAAAATACAAAAACCTTAACTAATAAAAAAGTTTCTTAAATACTAGCATAGGCCTGATCCTGCAAGCACAGAACTCGGGAACCCCAGCTGGGTCCAGCTGGAGGCCTGTGCCCTAACACTTAGAGGAAAAGGTTTTCAATTCACTGTTAGTGTTTAAACTTGTTTACATGTAGAGTAAATAACACACACAGAGGCATATACACACTGTGTGTATAACGTGTGTACATAGGGACGTGTGTGTTTGTGTACCCACACAACATGGCTCCTGAATAAATTGTGGATGTCGTTATTTTGAGATGCACCATTCACAGTACACAGCTTCTCGTTGGTATCTTCCAATAACAAGACCTACTCAATGACATCTTCAGGTTATACACTGTATCACTTTAATGCCTTAAAGGTAAAGTTATGAGGCAACTGCTCTATCCCATCATTGGGTCTTCCAGAGAGGATTCAAGTATAGCCAACCATCACCCTGCAAGAAAATTAAGGAGAGTTTGCTAATGAGATTTATACATATAGGATTGGTGTAGGTTCACATAAAGCTAAAATAATTCTCATCAACACGATATTTATTGACACAAGAAACCAGCCCCTGCCATCTGAAAATTCTGTGATTAATCAATTTACAGATAATTTGGGCAGGAGGGAAAATATTACAAGGGGGAAGAGAAGCAATGAGAAGATGCAATAGATGAACTGCTGGTTTAAACTGCTGGTCATAGTGGCTAATGTGACAACACAGTCATGTAGTAATTCAGTCAGTCTTAGTTCCCTTCCCCTTTCCTCTAAGAGAGGGCAGACTTTAAAATCTGTTTCATTCCAAGCAGATGAAACCCAAGACTTTAAGATGTCCATGCTTAATTACACTGGACAAATATCCCTAGACCATATTCACTTTACAATGCTGGGATCAAGATTAGCAGGGGTTATGAGTACAGAGCAATTGCAAATTAAGATGTGGATTTTAAGGTAAAAAAACAGCTTTAAGTGCCTAACATTAGGTACCAAAAATTCAGGTTCGAATCTAACTGAAGGAAAGTAGTTTACAATACGGACACAGAAAAACCCATTGCTCTTTTTTAGGGGCCAGACAGTGGTGAAAACAGAATTTACAACAGTCAGTGGGAAAAACCACAGGCAAAACGATCTGTCCCTAGCGCCCTCCTGTACACAGAAACATGCTACAGGGTCTTTGAAATAAGGCAATAGAAATACCTCTTTGGCAAAGTATTTTGGTTTCCACTGTGCTGCAAGAGCCACACGTTGCCTTTCCTCTGCTCGCTGTCTCTCTTCAAGGTGGTGCTTGTGCTCTGTGGCTGCATCAATATTGCCTTCTTTCAGAGAGTTGGTGACATGCTGCCAGAGGTGCCTGTGTGATGAAGAAGGAGCACAAGTGACAGCGTGAGAGTACTTCTCAGTGGCCACAGTATGGTGAGAGGTGGCCTGACACCATGTTCTCCATGCTGCTTCTGCAACCATATAGCTCATGAACCGTCACTCTCCTGGGATGGTCACTGCATTTGTGGACCAGATTCTTCAATTTCCTCAACTCCCAGTGTTTTGCAAGTTAATTAATCGCTCTTGTTCATGTTCCTGACTCTTCACAACCTAAGCTTTTTCTCACAGCAGAGATTTATGTTTTCCATTTCCTGCTCACATTCCTTACTGACAATCCACCCCCAAATGACGTGTTTATTCTGTGTTTATTTGCAGTGATATTTGTGAATTATAAGAATATCAGCCAAAAGCCAAGAGTACATTAAACTGAGACACTGACTGCTCACACCAGGTTACTAACAGAGGAGTTGCTGCACTGATTCTAGGTCTGTGCTCTCAAATCCCAATTAATAATAATTCCCAGTATACAACCACACTTGTTTTTCACACGACTGACAGCATTCAGGTTCGCAGCCCTCTCACACTACATCAGCCCAGAAAAATACTGAGAAGAAACCAACTGCAACTTTCACATACTTCCAGGGATGTTTAAATGAGTTTCTGCTTACAATCCGATAAACTGCATATCCTGTAGAAACACCAGATTAATTGTAATTTGCTTACTAGTATCCAAAAAAAAACAGTAAATACACTGCAGAGCAATTACTCCAACCTTTCTGTTCCAAAGCTACAGGGGAAAAATGAGTTTGTGATAAGCAAGCATGCCTAGAAAGTAGCAAAATTATACTGGGCCCTGCACACTGACTGGAGACACACCTTTGTACAACAAAGAGGACATATCTACAGGTAATAAAATGAGGCTTAACTCATGTTTTTAAATCCTAAAACAAATATTCTGAAATGCAATAAAAATGCTGATTTTTCCAAAGATAAGCATCAACAGTTATTGACAGTGATAGTAACAGTGCGAGTTTTGTTCTAATGTACCTAATCAGTTAGGCACATGATGTGAGTGCTGAGAGCCTTAATACACGTGTGTGTGTATTTGTACCTCACACTGCATCACACTTTGCATACTTTTGTACATATATATAATCTAAAATATATAAACCATGTATTTCCAGTGTAAATGATGAGATGTAACATTACTTGCATCAGACTTAACTTGGCTACCATGTTACCATCACTCAAAGCAGCAGCTGAAAACACTGCATTACCATTTCCCAAGTGCTCATTAAAAAATGCATACAAGCATTTTCCCCCTTCACAGAACTGACACACATGTCACTATAATGTAACTTAGGTTCCACAGAACCAATACACAGCTTCAGCTGTTTGTGCCTAGACTAATGTGCTGCAGCAAGCAAGGTGGTTTTGAACCACACCACTTACAACTGCACTTTGCCTCCCTGTTTGGCTCCCATTGGAGGTTCGGAAGCAGAACACTAACACCTCTGCCCTTACCTGGATTCCAGTGGGCCTTGCTTTGCTATCGGCCTAATCTTTTTCCTGATAATGGGCAGCTTGTTGGTGTCAATCACTTTGGTTTCTCCATTGCTGTAAGTAAATTCCAGTGTCCCATTCCATTCTCCCTGTGCCTTGCATACAATGGTGTTAGTGGGACTGTGTTTCACTTCAGCTGTAACCCTAATTCAAGAGGGAAGAAGAAAAAAAGACCATAGAAATAACTGGTACAATTTATTATTAGCATACAAAATCACTACCACAGCTAAGGCTACAGGCAGCTCTCTACATCTACACAGTGATTTTTCAAGCACAGTAGAGACACTGTCTCCAAAAGAAAGACTCAACCCAAGGAATCTTTGCTAACACAGCACTAGTCAACCTTCTCCCAAAGCACAGCCACAATGCAGCTTCAAACTCTGACACAGCTCTAACCCGGAGCTGCTCACCTCATCAGCCTGAAAAACAACTCCTGACATTCATGCAACGTTTCCAGTCCACCTTATTTTCACACCCGAGTATAATAATGTCAGATATGGATGTCAAAGACTTCAGGTACCTCTATTTTCTCTTTCAGCTGTGCAAATTTACTTCTCAGCTGCTGAGAGGCCAAGATTAAAGCCACCTCAATGGTTCATGAACTGGTCTGAGGGTGAGCAAAGTAGACAGGTAGGACTGGAAACCAAAAATGCAGGGAGAAGCTTCATGTGTGTGTGTGTGCATGCATATGTGCTTCAGCAAACCATATCAAGCAATCTGTAAACTCAGTTAAGTTGTTAAATTATCACATTAATACAGCACAACCTTCCCTGATTTTATATATATATATATATATATATATATATGGACACCACTACAGCCCACAACACAACAAGGTCCTTTATTGACTGTACCATCAAGTTGAGCATGGAATTAAGACAGGAACTCTCTTGCACAGTGCCTCTTTGCACCCTTAATAAAGGGGAAGACACATAAATAATATTTTCCTCATCTGGAGTTTTGGTGCAGGAGTCCCAGCAGGGAGCTACCACTATGGGCAGTGCCACTTTCACTTCTCTCCTCCTTAGAGGAGCTTCCTCCACCTGGAACATCAGTTCATCTGCAAGAACCACATGGAACCAGCAGCTGGTGCAGCAGAAACACTGCCTGTTCTGGTCCTGCACTTACAGTGATTTTTACAAGCAACAAAGTCTGGAAGAATACACTGACTTTAGTTTAATGACAGAATTACCATCAATTCAGTGAAACAATATAAAACAACTACAATAAACTGTGCTCCAAAGCTGTTAGGTCATCCCAGACACTAATACAAAAAGAAATTCAGATATCTGTCTATAAAACACTCCAAAAGAAGAACTGAACAGATGCCCAAGCCTCTTGGCATTGAAATCCAGTAGCAGGTAAACATGAATAAGACAGTAATTCCAGTACCTGTGGACCTTCCCTCCATAGAACGGCTTGGTGTGGAATGTGACTGTAGCAGAATAGCCTGTTTTTGCACAAGTGATGTTGACTTTCCCTCCCAGCTCCACCCATGGGATCGTAAGTATCGAGCGAGCATAGGCACTAGGCAGGGTGAAAACATACTCTTCTTCATGTTCCATCAAGTGAAGAACACCTATTTAGGAAGAAGGTTGAAACTGAAATTATGAAGTTCACTGATAAGACATGACAGTCATGGACCAAACAATGCCATCAAAATGTACTTCCATGAAGTGCACAACACGCAACTCCCCTTGAAGGAGGGTGCTGTTTGCTGAGGAAAAAAGTCTGTCCTCTGGAACAAACATCTTCAAACAAACATTTTCAGCAGCAGACAGTCTGAATGTGAACCCTGAGGACTTCCGTGGTACCAAAGGGCTTAGCAGAAAATCTGTGTTAGTTACTTTGCATTACTGACAGCAATAAGCTGTTAAAGCTGGACAAAAGTAACACTTGCTTACAAACCACCACGCTGAATACTCAGAAGCTCACTGAGCCTCATCTCATCATCTCTCTCCATAAAAAATACAGGCACGGCCAAAGGACTCTTCAGTTCTCCATTCAGACATGTCCAGGTCCACTTCTCACCGGTGGAGCTTAAGAGACCCTTCCCAAGGTCTAGCTCACATACAACTGGGAAACAAGCTTCAGGAAGCCACCTGGAAACTGCCTCTAAGTTTGCTCCTTCATTCCCAAATGCCTGGTTTCCCACACGGCCTTTGCAAAAGTCTGGCATCATCAAAGTAAGGGCCACCAGGGCCACTGCTCTGTTACCACCACCACCACCAGTGTCTCGGTCAGGCAGAGAAAATGACTGGCAATTCCATTTCAAAGTTTCCTCCACCTTCAACATTATGGGGTTGTAACTAAAAACAACAACATGCAGCAGCAATAGTAATTTGTTAAGATTGCACATCTGATCAGCTCTTAGTGTCTCCTGGGGTTAAGGATTCAGCTCCATCCCCACCACAGCTGTAGTCTGGGCTTCAGGATGACAAAGAGTAGGACATAATACCAGGTAAAAAGCACCTTAAACCTTACACGCAGAATTAAATAATGCCAAATATCTACAGTATATTTTTGATCAGATTTACATGCTTTTGTGCCCCGTTTAATAACTGCCTAAAGGCAAAAATTACAGCTTTGAATTTTTCATAACAGGGATTAAAAATAACCCATCACAGGAAGCACTCAGAACCCATAAATATTTGGAAAACACCCAGATCTTGGCAAGTAATAGTATCTGTTTAGAAACAAGATAAGCTGGAGCCAATTTGCCTTCACCCTGGGGCAGGCAGGCAAAGAGCACGTTAGTAGCAGTACTGACTAGTTTGTCTATGTGTTTAAGGGAATCACAATACTACTTTTTGGTAAATGATCTAGCATGCGGTGATGAAGAAGTACTAAACAGGAACAAGGCACTACTACTGCCAGCATGAAAATATGCCCTTAACACTGTATGAAAACACAAACCTAGAAAACAGTCAAAATTGTAGAGCACAGAGCTCTGAGCAGAATCATCATCTTAAATATTGGCTCCAATTAACGGCGCTGAGCACAGGAAAGCTGGCAACTCGTAACTTCTGCCATCTGAAACTGTGCCACAGGAAAACATCTATTGCAAACCAGAACAGCTCTATGCAGTTATTCTCAGGACTCCTGCAACCTCAGCCTGCCACCAACAACACAGCCAGTAAATCTACTGCAGCAAGTTTGGCACAGACAGTTTTTTCAAGCCAGAGGCTGCAAAAGCACAGACACAGAAGAGCAATGTCATAAAAGAACCTGCAATCATTTTGCCTCAGCAAGTTGCTCATGTCATTTGTGCTGAGCCCTCATGAGCAGGAACATCCAGGACACAGCTGGAATACACACATTTTGCCTCAAGCTTCCTTGGCTCCGTACTTGCAGGTAAAACCAAGGTGAACACACTGCAAGGAGGCTGAACTACCCAACTCACCCAGGATATGCAGCCGGAAAGAACTTTTACTTGGAAAGACAACTCTGCTTAGCAAACTCATGAAATGGATGGTGCAATAACAGTAACTTAATAAACAGCAATCAAGAAGCCTTTTAACCTAGTGATGATATTCAAAAAGGATCAAAGAAAGCTCATGGGTAGTGATCAAAAGCAGAAAGGAAGCCTGGCAATCTGCAGGTGGGTGTTCTCTACATAGAATACCTAGGTTGGAAAAGACTGTTAAGCTCATCAAGTCCAACCACTACCCCAGGACTGCCAAGTCCACCACTAAACCATGTCACTGAGGGCCTCATCTACAGAGTTTCTGAAAACTTCCAGGGACGGTGATTCCAACACCTCTCTGTGAAGAAATTTTTAGACTCAATCCTGTCAGTTTCCCTTTCTCCTCTTCTTCCCATTTGTTCTCCACCTTCTTCATGCCGGTCATGATCAACAGACATGCAGCAGCAACCAGCTGTGGGAAATGGCCTGTGGAGGTACCCACGAGGTCACACTTTCCCAGTCTTAATGGTCTAAGCACAGACATGATCCTCACACAGTCAAAAGCATCAGCTTCCAGCATGGCAGTTTTTGGAGGCTTTCAGGACTGGTGATAGGCTTTTCTGTTAGACAGAAGGTCTAACCCTTGCCTGGTGGGCAGGGGTGGTGCTCACTACTGGGGGGAGAACCTCTCTGTATTTATGATCCACAGCTCCACATGAGCTTCTCCAGAGCCTCCGACTTCCCCAGGCCCAGCCATCTAACCATCACTGTGTGTCACCATGTAAGAGGAAACTGCCACAGTAAACATAATTCCCTGTGTCAGTGTAGCTTTGCTTTTGTCTCTCTGATGGGATGGTCTTTAATGGGATCAATAGCTTTTTTTCCTCCATGCTCAAGAGGGAGGAACACCAAGCTCTAATGAACACTGCCAAGCACATGGAAAAGTGAGCAGCAAATAACAGCAGTGACCTTCAATGCAAATATTTAACTTCCACAGTGGGTTAGATACTAAACACTGAACCCAGCTCTTGGCAGTATTTTTAGCACCTGGGAGCACACTTTTTGAATTCTTTACATACCTGAATAAACACATTTTTAATGAAGAGCTATTTTGCTTGAAACATGATTCCAGCTCAATAACTGCAATCTAAACAAGAACAAAGGGAGCACTCGAAATACCACAACTGATGCTACATTTAGTATCAACCAAACTGTTAGCTTTGCATCCATCGCTTGCACTGTCCACATGCAAAACCTCATTTAACTGAAGCACCACGAAGACCGCAGCTGCAGCACCATGGCTGTAACTGAAACTCATGCTCTCTTAAGGAAGAGGAAGTCAGAATGACACTGAGCATTTGCTACTGCTACCACAATTTGATTTCATGCCCTACCCTGCAGAGGAGAGAAAGTAAAGGCAGAAAAAAGCAAAATCTAACAGTTATTTTTAACAGTTTAAAATCTGCTTTTACGTATCATCACATTGGGACTGATCTTTCAAAATACACCATCTATTTTTCTTCTCTTGCGTCCCCACTGGATTATTCATTTTTACCTTAAAAATGGCTGTACATAAATATACGTGAAGATTCTCCCATTTTCAGTCACATTTCCTCCCCTCACATAGAAGAATTACTTTGGAAACTGCAGACTCCTTAAAGAAAAAAAAAATCTGCAGTATTTATAGGCAGTTGTTATGCATGGAAGAATGCACCAGATTAAGTACCCAGGGAGGAACACTGGATTTTGTAATCTAGTTTATGAGACAAAAATCCAACATACAGGAGAGAGTACTTTATAAATGTGTGAAATTCTGAAAGTCCCCCTTGAAACGTCCCCCACACCATTTGCTCCTGCTTTTAACTAAAGCAGCATATTCACAGTCATGCTCCTTCCAATGGCTCCTCAGCCTGCATTAAGTGATGCTCGTGACATATGTTTTCCCCTATTTGATTTTTACATGTCCCTCACTAATGTTGCAGCTTTGTGCATTGATTTTCCAGTAATGCACACTGACAGAATACCCAGAGGAGGCTCTGGATCAATGAGCTGCAGAAGAGGCATGTGAAATTTAATGCTTCCCACTGACTGTATGCAGATCAATCAGAACAACAAATGGCATGCAGGACACAAACAGCCTTGGGCAGTTTCCTAATTTAACAGGCTCTCCACTCCCTCTGCACTGCTCTTAACAGGGCACAAACAGGAGTAAGTTACGGGAGGCATGAACTCCACACGGGTGTAGAGTATCAGGTTCCAACGGGAAAACGTAAGATGCCAGAACCAGGCTCTTATCACCTCATAGACATTCCAGTGAGCCGTGCTGCACTGCTCGTTTTCCAAGGAGTGGAGCCATTTGCCAAACTAAGTAATGAGTGCACACCATATGGTAACTGCTCTGAAACCAATGGGCTAAAAAATATTGGTACAAAAATCAGTGCTGGGGAAATATTTAGGTAGCTCTAGTGGCCCAGAGAAGTAAATCTTTGGGACTGGTAAAAGTCATTAATGCCTCAGGAATAGAAATTACAGTCCTGTACATCTGTAAACACATACAGATACTTGAACAGAAAAACCCAAAGAACATTACTGCTCTCATTTAGATTTACCCTGGAAAGAGCATCCTATCAAATCTTTTCAAGGTTGATTTCAATTTAGAAGGTAATTTCTGGATGCCTACACCTCACTAGTTTCTAAAACACTTAAAATATCAGGACTGAAAACACAAGACACAACCAGCCACCCGATAATACAGAGTAACCCACCTAAACCTACTTGATGTTCTCTGCAAAATCAACCTGTGAGTCGATGGTGACACTTTCTGCTGGATTTTGTAGCTTTGGAACAAAACCCAAGAGCAGAAAAGAAACAAGCAGTGCCCACAATGAAGTGCACTCACCACAGCCTTTTCCATTTACTCTCTTTCCATCCTTATCCTCCAAACAGGGTCTGTTTTATTCTACAACCAGTATCTAAAGATTCTTTGGACCATGTAAAGAAAAAAAACATCAAATATTTACACTGACTCTCTGATCTGTCACTATTTTAAATCTTAATGAGATCCTATTCACTACATCGTCTTCTCCCTCACTCTCTCATTAGTACATAATTAACCAGAATTAGGGACTGCACACGCAACATGAATTCTTTTATGCAAAATACCCTCTCTTCTATTCAGGGTAGCTTTCTCATGAGCAAACTCGGTTCTCACTACTTTGAAGAATGGGAAGTTGATATACAGCGAAGAAAAAACTGAGACATTCCATTAGCAAGCCAGGTTTAGACCCCTCATAACCACAGATGGAGGGCTAGCATATCAAAGAGCATCTCACATGGATTTCCGGTCATGTTTTCCTACTTGTTCTGCATCTCTGCAACTCATACTTACTTTGAATCAACAAACAAACATCAGAGATGACGAAAAAAAATGGTTGTCACTCTGAGGTGCAACACACACTAAAAATTGTACAATTGAGATCTTGAGCTATGCTCTGTATGACAGGACCGCACTGTCTTCTTATCTCCATATGCTTTCAAGTCTTGTAGAAGCCTTTCTACCTCCACAACATCCTATTTCAGTACAACAACCGCTGCTTCTACCAACAGTGCTATTCTAACACTATTTTTACGCTATTCTAACAACACAGCATAAAAGCAACATGCTCTATATATCTAAGGACACTGTGACCAGTTAAAAAATATACCTTTCGAAAACCACCATAGACACATGACCAGCGTGTTCCTCATACAACACAGGTCCCCAAATTCAGTACGACTACTTTCTTGTAAAATCCAACTGTGGTAGAAAAAGCTTCACTGAATTCCTTGAAGGGCACACACAAAACTGTTCTATAGACAGCAAAGTTTCAAAACACATTCCAGTTGTTTGTGTTCAACACTATGGCCACAACAAAATTACAGGTCAAACAAAAGTGTTCTGATAAATATCTTAATTAGTACGAGGTGGTCACTTCCTCCCACTGAATTATCCAGAGCAGTAACTGCAGCTCCATAATGCTTTGGTTTTCTCACTCCATACATCAGACAGTACTATGAATGAGCAGTGTAATGAAACTACCAACACCAGAATGATTAAAACAAAGTCTCAGAATGGACACAGATATTTTAAAGATATCAAGGAAACTGCCTTTCATGCAGAATTTAAAATCCTTATTGTTCTAACAGACAGCCAAGGGCACCAACGTGTGTAAGTAAACTTCAGCAACAGCCAAAAAAGGGCTGAATGTTCGTAATGGGGAAAATGAAAACAGAAAGAAAATAAAGAAAAGAGGGGGAAAGAACAAAAAAACCAACAGTAACACATGATGAGTTTGGTCATGCAACGCAGAGTAGCAAATATCATCAACCCCAGGGAGTTCTATGATTCACAGACTGTCACTTCATCTCCTACAAAAGGATCAGCCATTCCTGAGAAACTTGTTTAATCCAGTTTTTAGTTTAAAATTAGATTCTACAACCTCAGCAGGCAACCTTGTTGTCAGAAAGCTTCTCCTAGTAGGTAACTTTGTTTTCTACCTATCTCAAATACTTCCATACACCTTCTGACTAACAGCATAGCATGTCTTCCTTCTACCTGTGCTTTGCGAGACTAACTCACTCCATTTGAAATTCTGCAGTGCACAAAATGTCCCTAAAGAAAATTCTTCATATTATATTTCACATCATTAGGCCTGTGTTACCAGATGTGTAAATACAGACACAGGTTTTGCACACTGTAAGTCCAGTGGCTTTGGTTCAGCCCGGTTCCACAGTGCTCATGCTGACTTCAATCTACCACAGAATTTATACTTGTGCAGTACATGAGAAGGAAATGTCTGCAGTAGGTTCTGATTTCCGGACAGCTTCACCAGCTTAATTCTGAAAACTTCCCCCAGACTTTATGTTTTCAAAACCGAAGAAAGTGCCATTTTGAGCAAAGATACCACACTGCAAAGCAAACATTTTAAAACTGAAGCTGCCAGTTCCAGGTTGGCTGTCTCCAGATGATAGAAAAGCTTCAGCAGTACAACTTTTTCCTGCCCATTGCCAGTCATCAACATGCAACAGAAATGCATGGGCTGCAGTGGGGTTTCTCCATCACTTCCCAGAAATGCTGTCATCATAGAATCAACTGGGGTGGAAAAGGTCTTTAAGATCATCAAGTCCAGCCATTACCCCAGCACTGCCAAGGCCACCACAAAGCCATGTCATGAAGGCCTCATCTACATGGGTTTTGAACACTTCCAGGGACGGTGATTCCACCACTGCCCTGGGCACACGTGAGGCTGCATGTCCAGCACCACTTACATGAACAAAAAAAGACAAGTGATAACTATAAATTGGTAAACCCAAACTTCCTCCCAAAATGCCCATCATAAAGACAGCAGTAAACCCTGCAGCCGCAGAGTTCACCATTGTAGATGCTCCCCAAAGCCTGCCTCTACTCCTGGGATATCTCCAGGATCATGGGAAAAAAATGTGGTCAGAGGAGAACTCTGTCTCAGTAACACACATTAAACTATCCTTGGAGGAGAGAAGTGGTTCATTTGCAGACTCTGCCTCTCAAAACTGAGACGCATTAGGACTTTGAAGTCTTAAGTAATCCCCACAGCAGACACCCTCAATCCCAGGGAACTGTGCGCTAGCAGCTTGGAAAAGAAATTTCCCTAACTCCTACATAACCATAAGTGACTTTGTGTTTAATTTTATTTCCATTAAATAGTCCCCTTCACTGAGAACAACAGTAGTAGAAATTTATACATACCTGAAAAATGCAGCAAGTTAAACAGTGAGTCAGGCTGGCAGCAGTCCAGTCAGGAGACAGAAAGACCAATTTCCCTTCACACACTACATTCCCAACTTCCCTAACTCCGTATTAAAATCAAAATACCAAAGTCATAGGAAGAAGGAAACAGCTGTGCTGTTACAGACTTTAGCTATCACAGTACTACCAAATGCAATAGCTAAGGAAGTTACAGGGCTCTTCTGTAAAAAAGGGAATATATTGCCATCAGAAAAGAAGCTCCTGTAGCCTTCTCTACTGTTTGAATTTGTTCTTTAGTTCTAGCTAGTAGAAACAGCAGAACATATTTGTATGTTTTTACTATAATCTTTTTGTTGTTATTAATGAGCAAAACCTAACTGCTCATTTCCCACTCCACTTCTTTAGTACCTTTAATATCATAGAGTTTAACATAATGATGACAAAAAGAAGCATTTATCATAAGTTGTCCTGGTCCTTCTGAGACTACAGTCTAAAAACTAGTTAAGACAAAACACCAAAAGCCACATACAGGGAATTATCCTCCAAGGGCAAAAGGGAATCAATTGCTTAGAAACATGAAGTCAGTACATTAGCAGTCAGTAATGACACTGGTACAGGTGTGTTTATCAGCTCGCATCACCCATGAAGAATTTCTTACAATTCCCTGTATTTCTGAATTCACACTGAGCTTTGACTTACCATAAAGTAGTCTATGCATGTATGATATAGCAAATCGTGACTTATACCTTGACTGCATGACTTTCTAAAAAGCATGAAATAATACACATTGTGAACACCACAGAAACCATGATTCTTTGCAGAAATTATGACAAAAAAGAATGTCTGGCTTAAGTAAAAGCGTGGAGTTTTCCTATTGCTTTGTTCCACTTATGCAACTATCCCATACCAAACTGCACATCATTTTAAAAGTGAGCAAGACAAATAAAACTGTTCTTACAGAATATGCTGTCAGTAGCCATTTGCTACTGCAACTTAATTCTGTCTGAAGCACAGTCACATGTTAATGGAATCACAAAAATACAAGTACACATACGTACTGTACACATTCTGTCTGGACAGAAGTTGTATGAACCCTGCAATTTTACTTCCAGACTTCACAAAACAGTCACAAGAGTCAAAGGAAAGGTGAGAGGGAGAGCAAGCAGGAAAGTATCTGGATTTGTGTTGACATCCATGACATTAGCTCAAAAAAACAAAGTAAAAGCACATTTCTTACCTTCACCTACCATAGAAACACCTATTGACATGCCCATAAACTTGCTTTTGGTCCATACATGAGCGTTCACACACATTTTCTTCTCTTTGCACTCACAGTAAAAGCAAGATATTGGTGGATGGTGGGACACTTGTTCAGCTACAAACCTCAGCTTGTAGCACGTGGACTGGTCCTGGCCAAACTCCTTGGTTGGTTCCTTAGAAACCATGGAGGCACCGTTAGTTCTTAATGCTTTCACTTTATCTTTAGGCACATCCCAGGAGCAATGAAACGTTTCACCAATTATAGGGTTATAGGGCTTCTTGGCAACCGCTCCCTTTCGGCCTTCGTGAAAAGCTGTTAGATAATACTCCACAAAGCTGATAATTCTTTCCTCAGGAGTGGCTCCAGCTGCAATTGACAAAAACAGGTCTGGATGGGCCATGAAATTTGCATACATCTCCAGCAGGGATCTTTTCTCCAAAATAAATGTTGGAAGCACTACCTGTATGCAAAGCAGACAAAGGCAGATATGATTTCCCCATGATCATACTACCACAGGGGAAGAGTGGGGGGAGAACAGTTAAGACAGCTGAAATTGTGGCCCTGTCAAGTTTTGGGAGACTGTATTTTCCCTCCCCTGTACCAGCAATTTCATTTTCTTTGCAGTGTAAATAAAGAATGAAGAAAAAAAGCCTTGGGAGCCATGCAGGCTGCTTTCTATTTCATTAGGATTCTCAACAGCAGCTCACACACCAGGGATGGGCTGCTCTGCTCACATGGAAATCTGCCTTTTCCTCTCCTTTCAGTTACCAAACCAACCATTGTTCTCCTTGTTTACAGGGCATAAAAACCATACTTAATGTAAATTCATTTACAGTAAACATCAACAAACCCAACTCATCATAATCCTTCAAAAAGGGAGGGCACACCTCTGAAACCACTGGACGAGGAGTGTTTTATATAAACACACACATCACCAACCTGTAAATGGTGGAAAGTACATCTGCCCATCCTGTCAAACATCTAGGCAATTTCACTCTTGGGCCTTTGACCACCCACTGCATATGTATTAGGTCCTTTCCAGCCTCTAACAAAAAAAGCCAACTAGATCAAATCAAAACCAAGTCTCACATGTGTTTCCAAGGATAAAATGATGCCAAGGACCCTTCCCAAGAGGCTAGAGGCAAGCAAACTCTTTTGACTCCCTGCACTGTACATTGTCATTGAGTGTGTGATGTCCTCTCCTATCTCTGCTCAAATCCCTTGCCACCCAGTCACCCCAGACACAAGGCACATCTCCTCAGTTATACTATATCATACTACTGTGATGGGTCCCAGGATGCCTTCACCTTATTTTGGACAAGCTGAGACAACCAAGCGCTGCAGAAGCTGTTACATTAATGTCTTGGGACTGGAGAAGCTCCAGGGTGAGAGGGGAGGGCAGAAAAAAATCTGACTGAGCACTAGGCAGTCTGCAGTGATTTGGATGAAGCCTCAAGCAGCTCATCTGGCAATGCAGATGCTGCCAAAGTCATCCACTCAGGAGTAACAGTTTTCAGTAAGACATCCTCGAGTGCATGGCAAGGCAGACAAGGGCCAGGGGACCGAAAATAGTTTCTTTCCTTTCCTTCTCCCCCATGCTCCACACCTTGTGCAGGACTATCCCTGGGGAGCTCAGGGGTTGCTTCTGCATGACCAACAAGGATCTTGCGGCACACACCTATTTGTCTAGAATCAAAGTGGTTCAATGCTGCCAGATGCAGGCCAACAGCTGTCCTCTATTAAAGCAATTCTGCTTTCCTCTTAATTCTTCATTGCACTTCTTTTCTCCCACCAAAGATCAGGTTATTAAAGGGGCAACAGACAGCCAAACCAAAAGAAACCTCCATCACTTCTGTCTAGAAATACTGGTAGTGACTATCATGAGCTCACTGCAGAGACTTGAAAGGGCAGATAAACTGAGTAAACAGCACTCTGCATCTTGTCATGTCCAAGCGACTCCCTCTAAAAAGTGACCTTTATTAGCACAAATGGAGGAGAAAACTACAGACCACAGTTACAATGGTGATAATTTTACGCTTCAACATTAAGCCTGCTGCGGTTTCATTCTGTTGACTTGATCATATAGTCTGCATTGCTATTTGCTCAAGTACCAGCTATGTGCTTTGCTGCTTTCATACTTACACAGCCACCATCAACACAGCCACAAAATGAGATGTTACAAATCACTGGACTCTTAACATTCAGTTTCAAGAATCAATTTAAAATCCAAATAAAGCTTCAACTCCAGCTCTAACGATCTTGCTTTAAAAGCCCGACTAAAATGGAAACTACACTCTCAATTGCAGCAGGAAAGGAAGGATCCACTGCAAAGGGAAGAATAATTGAATTGTTTCCACAAAAGAAGGCAGAACTGTATATGAAAAAGAGTTGCAAAGTTTGCACAACTCCAGTATTACAAAAATTTCTTTAAATGTTGCCTTTTACTAAATAATCTCGTACCCTCAAAGTCTCAAAATGCAGTATCACCATGCACTAACATAAAAACCCCCACATCGGTTAGGGTGGTTTTTTATTGGCCCTATCTTGATTTCTGCAGAAACAAGCAAAATAGAAATAAACAAATTTGGAAGTGTAACCACATTCTTCTTGCCAGCACTGGACTGTCATGCACTTGTGCTGGTACTCCAGCTCCCAAGGGAATGAGTTTTTCAGCTCTTCCGCATTCAAACAGAATGCACTGCCCAGAAAAACACACTTTGAACCTATGCTCTTTATATTGGTTTTGGTCTGGATTACTAGCATGATTTCATTTTTTTATTGGCACTTAATTTTTTCCTCTGAGAAAAAGCCACCATGACAACCAAGTGGACAAAAGAGTCTCTCTAGAATAAATATCAAGTTACTGAAGTCTGAAGCAAAAAAACTGACTGCATTCTAAAACGTTAGAATAATCTCTATTCTTTCTCAGGCTCCAGGTGAAAAGAAAGCAGTTTAACAGTTTCTATTTTCACTGAGGTTAAAAAAAAGAATATTGGTTCAAAGCTTGATCATAATCTCCTACATTCACCTATACTTAATCAAATCTGAATGCAACTGAGAAAAGTAAGAGCATGGCTTCTTAAGAACAGAGGTATTTATCCCTACTACTATTTACTGTGAGACAAAACATGGGTGTCAACACCATTACCTGACCAAGGTACCCCATGTGAGATGTCATTCTCTTAGAGGTACAAAAGCTTTTCTATTGTCATATGAAAATAAATTTCATGCCACTTATATTTTAAAATTACAATGCAAAAGTATATTGAGAAGCAAATTACAAACAACATCATCAACATCATACTACAATGTTAATTTACAACAGGTTGATATTCAGCAATATTACTGACAGTCCTTTCACACAGAATGGCAGCCCTTTATTTTTAGCACACATCAACTGCACATGGAAGGTGAGGGAATGCAGGGGAGCGATCACCCATCTGTAAAACTGTGAGAATTAATTGCAATCCATTAGATGCCACTGCCAACAAATTCATGGCTCTGTCAGTGGGTTTTGACACTATTTTTCATTTTTTAAAAGTCTAAAGAAAAAACAATTTAGAAACTTATTTTTTCCCTAGCAATTCCAATCTTAAATGAAGTTTAAAGTCCTAGCCCTGTCCAAGGCATCACTTCTGTACTATGTCCTGCTGCTGTAAACTGCTCCCCCACCCAACTCTTTCCAGCTACTGAAGTCTATCTGGCTACCACAGAGTTCAGCCTGTTCTAGCAAATCCCCATGCAGATTTAATACTTCATTGTGGGTGTTTTCCTTCACAGTAGATTTCTACCATTTAACTCCTCATTAAAAGGCACAGCAGCATGACATATCTCAGAAATGAAGCACCTCTGTAATATTAAATGTGACTATCATCACTGTGGGAAACTGATGTCAGAAGGCAAGGCCAAGACTAACATAAGCAATCACTCTGCAGGAAAAGGAAAGAATGCTGCTTCCTCTGATATGGTACATGAAGATAATGATTATGCATTCAGAACTCAAAGCCACCAAGGGCTCAGAAAAGCTGTTCGTCTATGCATGTGTCACGTTACAATCCATAGCTCAAAAATGAACCAAAGAAACAACCTTAGGGAAGGCAGCACAGGAAAATGGAAACATGTAAAACATCCTCTGGTATTAGCAGCTACTGTGCCACAGCCAATTCCAGTAAAGGATGACCAGCATCAAGGCTATCTGAAATCTGACCTGCAGAGGAATCAGGAATGATGAGAAGAAAGAGAGACAACAAACCAAACTCTGGTGTCACACATCTGTAGCCCCAAGGGCTTCATGTCAGTAAGAAAAAAAGTTAATAAAAATAAGCAGCCAGCTGTCTTGTAATTTATGTTTTGTTTAATCCTCAAAATGGTCAGAAAAGTGATGTGCACATGTGACATGTCTAATTAACACTCGCCATATGTGTATTCATGCATCACACAGAGTAAGGATGGATCTGACCCTGCCATATGCCTGTTCCTCTTTTCAGACTGTGGGTATTACACACACACACATTCATGCATGTCAGTATTCTGCCATACTACAGATCTGATAATATTCATCAGTATCCTGAAAAACTGTGATCCTAGGACACTGTGTAAGAAAGAGGTTATCATACATGCTGACATTCCTATTTTTCTTGTAAGTGTCTACACTTACCTACAGGAATTTCTCTTATTTATATTAACTGTGTGTCTTTGGGATTTTGCCTCCTCTGCCATGACAAAAAAGATGACACAAGGAGAAAAAATCTTGCTCATTACAAAGACAAAATGCTTTGAAGACAAAAGAACAACAGGTAACGAATCTTGATCTAATTTAAACACTATGGACTCCCGCAACCTTAGCAAATCAACACAGAAAAAAGAGCTATGAAAAAATGAGGAACGTAAGAAAAACAAAACCAAAAATTAACTGTACGTAACCCCAGACATACTAAGAAGTGACAGGTATAAATTATTCATAAATGAAATAATGAAACTTCTGTTCTATTTAGAGCAAACATTCATTTCTGCGCAGCTACTCAACAGCTATACATAGCAACAGATCATGGGACTGCTCAGTCTTAAAAATGTATTTAAATACTGTCAATTGTTCCAGAGGAAGGAGAAAAGACTATATTGAGAAAGCCTTATTTAGTAAGAAACTGATGGCAAAAATAGGTTCTGATTAATATGTAAGATCAAAAGGAAAACAGATGAACTCCTCAGAAAAGCAAAATGCCCAGAAAAGAATCTCCTGTAAAGCAACCAACATGCACAAGGGAAATTCCCTGGAGGTTCCAGAATTTTTTATTTGTGGAAGGTGTATCAGAAGGAGCTCTTCTCATCTGTGGGCAAGGAATTAGAGGGGACTTATTGGGGAGGGGTGGGAGAGGATGGGGAGGGAGTTATGTAGAAAACTTGTGTAGAAGGAAAGGGAATACTGTATCTCCACAAAACTCTATTTGATTTCTTATAAAGCCCCAAGGGAAGGTTCCACTGGAATACAGGATTATTCAGAAAGAAGAATTCCCCGCTTCCAGAACCTCTACCCCATCCAGAAGAGATTCAGAGCAGCCTGTGGAGAAGGACTTGGGGGTGTTGGTTGATGAGAAAATGAACATGAGCCGGCAGTGTGTGCTTGCAGCCCAGAAAGCCAACCGTATCCTGGGCTGCATCAAAAGGAGTGTGACCAGCAGGTCAAATGAGGTGCTCTTGCCCCTCTACTCTGCTCTCATGAGACCTCACTTGGAGTACTGTGTGCAGTTCTGGTGTCCTCAACACAAAAAAGGACATGGAACTGTTGGAACAAGTCCAGAGGAGGGCCATGAGAATGATCAGGGGACTGGAGCACTTCCCCTATGAAGACAGGATGAGAGAGTTGGGGCTGTTCAGCCTGGAGAAGAGAAGGCTCCGTGGAGACCTCATAGCAGCTTTCCAGTACCTGAAGGGGGGGTACAGGGATGCTGGGGATGGACTCTTCATTAGAGACTGCAGTGTTAGGACAAGGGGTAACAGATTCAGGCTTAAAAAGGGGAAGTTTAGATTGGATCTGAGGAAGAAATTCTATACTGTTAGGGTGGAGAGGCACTGGAATGCTCCATCGATGGTGGTGCTCAAAGCTGTGTTGGACATAGCCTTGGGTGGCATGGTTTAGTGGGAGGTGTCCCTGCCCCTGGCAGGGGGGTTGGAGCTAGATGATCTTGAGGTCCTTTCCAACCCTAAGTATTCTATGATTCTATTTCCAAAACTCTAAGGACTTACAGGAAATTTCTCAGACACCATAATTTCTCTGACCACATCAGTATAGAGAAGTTCCTAACAATGCTGGCCCCAGGACCAGATGGATGCACAGAAGGTTAAACTGGTGAGCAATTTAACAGACAAAACCAGTGATACACTGAAGACTATGATTTCTTCAGTATCATGTGTTTTTTTTAAGCTGCCAAATAATTAAATAGAATCGTGTCCACAAAACAGTAACTTGAGCACCCACCTCCATCTATACTATTGCCATTATTGTTCCTCAGTCAGTCAGTGCACCTGGACTTATTATACATGTGAGATACATACACGACATACGGTTGCTCTGAAAGACCTATAGTAAAATTAAGGAAGAGGGTCAGAGGTTTTTAATTCTTTTTTCTTTCTCTTCCCCCGACCCTATAAAATCTGATGTGGTCACTTCCTGTGAAACCCTGCCTAGCAGGACACAGCCCTCTATACCTGCCTGTAACCAAACCTTTATAAAGAGGCAAATTTCCTTGTCCACAGGGGAAACATGGTCACAGGAATCATACACGTGTACACATACAAATAGAAGCATGAGAAGAAGAAATAATGAACAATTATAAGAGAGAAACAGTGTCCATACCCTGGTAAGGTCCATGCCAAGTTTGAGTTGAGAGATGAGATGAAGAATTACACTACGTTGATCATCCATGACTCCTAAATCCTCCTCTTCATTATCTTCAGTATCAGTCATTTCATCTTCAACTATGATCAACTCAGAAGCTGAATGCTGAAATTAAGAGGAACATCACCATCTGGACAAAAAGACACAGTATGGTTTTCTTCCTATTATATATGTTTAAAACCAGAGCTGTGTCAAAGGAACCAAAGACAGCTTCTGTTAAACCAAGAAAAGATATAAATTCAAAAATAAAAACATCCAGTGATGGATTCATAGAGCTTTTTGATCCCATCCTCAAAATGTGAATGGCTAAGTATCAGATGCTAATATTATATTGCAGTAACATCAAACAAAAATCATAGTATTTTAAAGTAACAGGTCTTCTATTTATTAAACAGAAATACAGAGTCATGAGTCTTCAAGACATTGTTTCACAAATCTCTCTGGCAATTATTCATACCTAGATGTTGCATGACCTGATTTCACATTATTTTTTCACCCCTTTCTTCTACCCAAAATCCAAGTTAGCCATCTAAGAAAGCTTAGACTATTATTGAAGGAGATAAGAAGAATACTATAAATGGAAAAAAAAGCCAAACCAGAGACATTAGATTCTGGGGGGTAAAGCAATACCTTGAGTCTTTATGACATTTGCCATTTGTAACACTAGGGTGCTTTACTGTGCCAGTAACAACCCAGTTTCCAGACACAAGCTGCAGATCAGGACATCCTCCTTTACAAGGAGGCATCATGTCATCCCCCTTTACAAGGAACTTTACAGCAGAAAGCAATAACAATTTGTGATATTTTATTTCATTTCTCCTCAGGGTTCACAATATATTATTAACAATAATCCAACAAGTGGCAGGTATTTTGTTCAATCCATTGAAACCACTCTGCAAACCTTCCAGATATGTATTCAGGTAAGCTTTTTACATTATAAAAAGTTGGGTTATGTAGCTGAAAAATTTACAGCCCAGCATTTCATTATTGCCCCAGGATTCCATGCTGTAAATGAGACACCATTACCTGCAGAAGTTAGCATTCCTTCACTCTAAAAAGCACTTCTGCAGAACCAGCTATTTCATTACATGAAGTAATTTTTCACCTCATTGTGAGTCTTTATAACTGAAAAGTTTCATTCAAACCAGCTTTTACTCAGAACTGAGTTTCAAAGAAATATTTCTGAATGATCACGTCAGAGACCCCTCAGGTGAACAGCAGCTTGCGTAAGGAGAGTGTCTCTGAAATTTAATTACTACAGATGATTTCAAGGAAGTGTTTTCTCTCTCTTTATTTTTTGTAATTAAATAAATGCTTAGGTAGCTATTCTTTTGAGAATAGCGATTTCATGGAAGCAAAGAACATTTGAAAGACATTTTACTATTACTTTATTTAGAAAGTAGAACATGTAGATTACATAAAATCTGGTGAGCTGCTTTCACCTCAACAGCTTGGAGCTCTTCAGAAAGGACAAAACCACACTTTCTTCTTCCCATCCCTCAGAAAATAACAGGATAGAACAATAAGCCTTTTCCTCCCAAAATGCACACTATTATTATCCAACAGGCACCTTCCTGACAAGTTCAATTAACATGAAACCTCACAACCTCATGCAAAATTATCAGCCAGGGAGATATAAAGCACCGAAGCCTGGCTCAACTGTACAGGCTACGATTCATTTGGGGGGAGTGTGAAAAAAGCAGTAGCAGAACTTACAGTAGATGCTTCCACAGGAGGTTTCCCTTTGATCCAGCTTGACCTCATTGAGAGCACTGAACTGGTGGATAAGCACTGCTGCTTCTGTTACTGCCATGAACAGAGCTCGAGGTAAACAGGCTCCGGCAGGAATTAACAGTGCTAGGAAAAAAGCCAGGGAACCTCCCCTCCTCACTCCCACCCCCTTTTTTTTTTTGGCTGTTGAGTTGGAGAGTGTGCACCGGATGTCAATCTGCTCCTTGCTTTTCCAGTTACATGGCACTGAGATCAGTGCGCTTCACTGCACACAGCTCCAACTGGGAAATGGTGCTGCTGTTTCTCAAAGGATATCCTGGTGGATCCAGGAGAGGAGCAGGAGGGAGGGGGCACAAGAGTGAGAGAGATATAGCATGCTTTCAGGTGAACAGCTGCTAACCTCAGTTGTTCATAGCATCAGAAAATAAACAAATTACACATTAACAAGTTTGCAGCCTGAATCACATATTAAGAATTACCTTTCTCTCCCCACGATGGCATATTCAGTCAGGGACAGAAATTCTTCTTTCTTTCCTGCTGTATAAGCTTTTTTCATGCCTTTCAAAGATTTACTAACAAAACAGCAACTGCCTCTCATTGCTGCTCTACAAAACATGCAGTGAGGACAAGCAAGCCTATAAATCATTTAGGTGCCCAGGAAAGTAGTGTTTGCATCTTTTTCATTGGAAGTGACACAGTTTAGTGGTGGCCTTGGCACTCCTGGGGTAACGGTTGGACTTTATGACCTTAAAGGTCTTTTCCAACCAGCTTCATTCTACGATTCTATGAAAGACTTTCTGCTGATCAGGGAGGATGAGTACAACAAAACATTAGGACAGTGTTTAATGACCATCTGCAATAAGGACCATAATTTTAATTAACTATAACCTATTTTAAGAAGATGTGCAAGGGCACCAAAATTCCACAACTTTACTATTAGAGGTAGCGACATACAAGTGACCTTCAGTGCATGTAGAATGATATCAACCATCTCTAACTTTTCACACCTGCAGAAACTAAGAACTTCAGTAGAAGTTTACAATTTATGTCAGAGGAACTAAACAGCAGTCATCTTTAGTAAGCGATATCCTTTCTGTACTTCCCTCTCTCATTGGTTGTTCTAAGGAATTACTGAATTGGTTTTTAAAGCAGAGAAAATAGACATTTTCAACTAATACATATTTCCTTTAAAAAAACCCCAACCAGGTAAATTCAACAACAGGAGCGTGGGCAAACAGCCCTAAAAAGATGAAGTTACTGTATTTTTAAGAAAAGATCATAAAGGTCCAATCAGGTTTTTAATTCCTTTTTCTTTTTTTCCTCTACAGACATAGCATGCAGTTTAGCAGTGACCAGCATCTGAGCACTCAGTAGAATGCAAAAGATTACACAGAGTGATTATCCTTTAATGGCAGCTTTTCTGAATTATCAGACACAGGCATACTCTCCACCTCCCCCCGATATAATTGCAAAACCTAGTTCAGGAAAGCAGTGATTTGCTCCATTCCTGTGTGGTCAGAGTATAATGTAAAAGCTATCGAGCTGTGTGCAAGCTCAGCCTTGGAATGAACAGCACAGCTAGGCTGGGGTGCTAGGCTGGGGTGCTAACCCTTAGAATCAAATACTGAACCAAGTACAAATAAGCACCAAAAAGAGGCTTGTATTTAAAATCACTTTAATCAAAATGAGTTTTCAACACTGGGCTGAAGTACGAGCATTTTTCATAAAAATCTGACTGGAAAAGCACATGAAGGGATTCACTTCAAAGTTTAAAACACTGAAGAGATGAAAACACATACTAGCAGAGATCTATTTTAAACAGGTCACTTCATTAGAACTGGGACTGATAGATTTAGAGAGGTCATCTGCTGGGATATGAAACAGATGTTCTAGTCAGCAGCCTACATTAGAAAACATACTGCTTCTGTTTTAACAGATGAAACCTGTAAGGGAAATAAACAGTTTCTGAATGGAATATTCTGCATTTAAAAGAACTGTCTTCAGGGAAAAGATGCTTTGACAAACCTGGGATAGAACCACAGAGTCAGAAGCAATGTTCCTGTAAAAGGATAACTTTCTATGATGGCATGGAGGATGGATTGATAAGGGGAGAGCAGCGGATGTTATCTGCCTTGACTTCAGCAAGGCTTCATCTACCTTCCAAGGGTCTGAGCAGAGGCTGATCAAGTTACAGTTCCCCACATACTCCTTGCCCTTCTTGAACATAGGAGAGACATCTGCTTTCTTCTAGCCTTTGTGAACTTCTCCCAAACATCCTGACTCCAGACAATATCAAGACAATAGATGGTGGCCCTGCAGTAACACTGGCCTCATATGTGCATCGCATCAGGCCCCGTGGAGTTACATGTGAGCAGCTTGAGCACTGCCTAACCTGTTTCTCCTCCACCAAAGCCTTCCTCCAGTCTTCCCCTCTAATCTCAGAAGCCTGGGATTCCTGCAGGAGCCAACAGAAAGACTAGGGCAAAGAAGGCACTTTCTCCAGTACAATAACAAGCAGAGACCATATTTATCCTGACAGGGGCACACCGAGGACTTGAACAGGGCTCACAAAGCAATTCTTCATATAATTACACCTAAAATATTCTAATAATTTTCACTAAGGCATTAAAAAATTTTTATATAGTATGAAAAGAACCACAGTCAGGAGGAAGAGGATGAATCTTAGGAACTTAAAAAAATCCAGATAAAAAGACATCATTTAATAATATTCCAAGAGAAGTAGTCCACAAGTGCTTCTAGATTAAAAGAAAAACAAAAACCAAACAACAAAACTGCAAGGGATACTAAAAAAGTAACACTATATGAAACATCTCTGCATTGAAAGAAAGATGGAATAAATTACTTGCAGCGCTTGTTCAGAAGCAACATTAAACAGAATTAGCATTTTAAGACTAGGCAAGAATTGCCACATTCTCCATAGTCCTGTAATTACAGTTAGTTCTACCAGTGCACACAAAAGTCAAAGGCCTCATTTTGATTTTCAGATTCCCTTCATTAATGATATAGATTTGCAAGTATCATTTACAGTTGCACTTGTGTAACTTGAGAGCTTGCAAACAGGTTTTCTGTGGGTGTAAGATTAAATATAATTCTGTAAGGTCAGAGAGCTTTAGCACATTTACACAATTGTGACAAACTGACTCTAGAAACTTTTTGCCAGCCTCAGTGCCAAAGTTAAGAGTTCTCTTTGTAAAGTAGATACAGTAAGAATACCCCAAAAGTAGTAATATATAATGAGCTGTCGGCTTCTTACACAACTTGTCACTCTAACAGAATCAACAAAACTGCGTCACTTGCCTTCTCCCTGGCAGCTATGTCATGCATGACAAAAAAACATGCAAGCCTACAGCATCCACCTCTCATCAGCAGTGATGTGAATCTCAAATGTAGCTTGTCCAGTAAGCTGTAATTATTAAAATATTTTATAAACAAATGAGCATATTAGCATGCTATTGTGGTTGTTTGTCCCTGGCTGGACACCAGTTGTCCACCAAAGGCAATCCCCTCCTCAGCTGGACAGGAGAGAGAAAATATAATGCAAGGCTGGTGGGATGAGCTAAGGACAAGGAGATCACTTTCCCAGTACTGCCATGGGCAAACTGGCTCGGACTTGGGGAAATTTATTACCAAGCAACTCAGAGCAGGATAATCAGAAATGAAACCAACTTTTAAAGACACCTTTCCCCCATCTATCCCTTCTTCCTGGGTTTAATATCAATCAAAATTTCTCTACCTTCCCCCCCACCCAGCGGCAAAGGAGGATGGGGAATCAGGGTTATGGTTAGTTCATCACATCATCCCTGCCACTCCCTCCTGTCTTCCCCTTCTGCAGGTGTCAGGTCCCTCCCACAGAAAACAGCCCACAAAGTTCTCCAGCATGGGTCCCTTCCATGGAGTGCAGTCCTTCAGGAACAGACTGCTCCATTGTGGGTCCCCTGCAGGGTCACAAGTCCTGCAGCAATCCTGCTCCAGTGTGGGCTCCTCTATCCATAGGACCATAGTTCCTGCCAGGAGCCTGCTCCAGCATGGGCTTCTCACGGAATCACAGCCTCCTTTGGGCAACCCCCTGGCCCAGCGTGGGGTCCTCCATGGGCTGAAGATGGAGATCTGCTCCACTGTAGACCACCATGGGCTGAAGGGGAACAGTCTGCCTCACCATGGGCTGGAGAAGCATCCCTGCTCTAGTGCATGGAGCATCTCCTCCCCTCCTTCTGCACTGACGCTAGTGTCTGCAGGGTTGTTTCTCTCACATATCCTCAGCTCCACTCTTCCATTGTGCAGCATTTTCTCCCTCCTTCTTAAATAAGTTAAGAGGTACTACCACCATCACTGATGGGCTCAGACTTGGCCAGCCGCTGATCCGTTTTGGAGCTGGCTGCCATATGGGCTTGGACTGTGAGACAGAGGAGCCAAAGCTTTTGTGTAATCCTGGATACATCATTCATCACAGATAGGTCAAACTATAGAAGCCATTGGTAGAAAATGAAAAAAATTCTATAAAGTGTCCAGAAATTAATTTCTTACTAATTACTCATGTTTGGTAATTCAGGGCTCTACAGAAACAAAATTCTTCAAACTAGGACTATCAATGATTAAAACATCTCTTTTGTGTGTCTGTGTGGATAATCTGTATATATATAGTGGTTTGTTTTGTTTGAGGTTTGGATATTTTTTCATTGAATATGCTAAGCACACTGGAGGTTCAGAAAATGTCTCTAGCTAGAGACAACAGCAAGGATCAAAGTGTGGCAATGACAGCAGTCTACCACACATGATTAATTGGATGCAAGTAACAGCAGCTACCTACTGAACCAAGAAACACCTAGCTCTCTTTAGGTGACCCTTCCTTCACTGTGTAGCCAAGCAAAGTAAAAATGCATCTTGATACTAATACTTCATAAATATAGACAGGCTGACACACAAATGATGCAAGCAAAGAAAATAATCACAAAACTTCTATCATAGGTGACAAATAGGTCTACAATCTTTTTCTTTCCCAACAAAACCAACCTGACAAGCATCTGGAGGCCAGCACATTATCCAGATACCATTCTGAGAGCTTTACTAACACTTTTTTGTTAATGTTCTGCAGAAGTATCTCTGGGAACAGGGGTCTTTTCATCCTTGAAGGTAAAGGTCAAAAAGGTTCCTTTTCCTACACTTGCAGATGTGTTTCAATCTGACCTGTGACCATACTTGGGGGTAAACATAACAATACAGTAGTGATGAGAGCCAGGTAACATAAGAGATTTAAGAAGAAATAGGGTTGATTTCTTGTTTAAGGAACAGGAAAAACATGTAACATGAAACAAAGGGCATCTACGTTTATGTTGCAGTATAGCCTGCGTAAACCTTCAGAAAAAAATATTAGAAACTAACCATGAAAATGATTATGCTAAGAATAAAGAATCAATCAGCGACTTAACATCCTTTTAGAGGTCCTCATTTGGGTTACCCACAGCAATGTAATCCTGTAATACACCAAATACTGTCTGTTGGACAACATTTCCCCTACATGTTCATACTTTCTTCCTAAGACAATTCCTCTTGCAAATTTTGATTTTCATAAACCTAATGCAGTCAGTCCTGAAAAGCAGCTAATTCCCAAGCACAGACTCCACAGGAACAGATAAAACACCAGCACCGGTCCAGACATCTTGTGAGCATCTTTCATGAAATGAGAGCTACTGAAGCACAGCACTGTCTAATCTGAATCCTAAAATACAAGAGGATTTCACAATATTGCATAAATTCAATCAGAACTGCGAATAAATATTTTTCATCACTGGTATCATCAAAAAGAAAGAGAAACATGATACTACAAGAAATGCTCAGAGAAAAACCTCATGGACTAAATTGAAGCAAAAAATCTTGAAGGCTAGCATAAAACACAACGGTACATTTTATGCTAACCTAACCCCACAAGAAATACAGTATCACATCATAAACAATTTTATCAAAACCTAATGCAATAAAGATACTAGTGAAGAACAATTTCCTGAAAGACATTCAGTTTTGAGAATCAGATTTTTTAGTAGCAAAATGACTATAAATACAGCATGTGACATTATCCAAAGTAAGTCACTCAGAATTCACAAACCACACAGTGCAGCAGGACAGATTCCCACTGCTGGCCACGCTGGACTTAACGATATTGTGAGAGGTCTGAAAGTCACATGCTTATAACTTTTGGAGAGCTAAGACAAAAGACTGCACTGAGCTGCATGTTGGTAGGGAAAACCAACATCGAGGAAAGTACAGCATAAGGCTGTATTCTCTACAGCCTGTATTAAAACTGATCATCTCTAGAATTAAATCCTTGCAGAGAAACCTGAAGAACTAGGAACAACTTGCCTCATACTTCTGCAACGAAAGGAAACTCAAACACTTTTTGGTAAGGGACCCAGTAGGCAATTTTAGTTGCCCACCAGACAGTACAGCACACTGATAAGGTAAGGAATCATACTCAAACCAACCTCTGCTCCCACAGATAAATTCCTTAGAGAAACTGCAACAGTTTGTGCAGAGGGGTTGTCAGACCTCCACTGCTGGAGGCGTTCAAGACTTGACTGGATATGACCCTCAGCTTACTGACCTGAGCAGCTCTGCTTTGAGTAGACTGGTGAACTGCAGGACCTCCAAAGGTCCCTTCCAATGTGGAGTACTCTGATTCCGTAATGATTCTGCTTGCAAAGCCCCATAACTGAAAAGTTAGGAAGTCACAGAACTGGAATCATTCAGCCAGCTGTAATTCTCTTCTCGTTTATGTCACTTAGTATGCTAGCTAAGCAAATCTATGGTAGAAACATGCTATGATGTTAGTCAATGACATACCATTCACATACACAAACAGGGCACAAAATAATAGACAACTACAAACTCGACCTTTACAATCATCTGGTCTTGCAATACTAATCTATACATAAATCAAGTTCTTGCAGTGCTATTTCTTGTATGCAGCATCACATGCCAGCATATTAGTAAGAGGAAAGAAATGGTAAAGACAAGTAATTAAATACAAGTAATATTAACAGTCTTTCCTCAAAGCAACACGCTTATTGAACCATTCTGACTCTTCCTGCAATTTCTTGATCCGTCTACTATACACATTGTTACTGCTGCCAGAAACACACACACATTCATATATGTCAAACTAGAAGATTGTTATCTTTTATACTGATAACTTCTTGAGGCCGGTGCAATTTTCTGCTTGAAAAGCTTGTAAGATTTGTTTTCAGCCTGATGATTCATTTGGTCCATCTCAGACTGTGAAGACGACTGTCTTGTCTCTCTACACTACAACATAGAAAAGTCGTGCCTCTCTTCTTCCAACTCCTTCTCTGAGACAAACTTTTATAATGAAATGCTTTCACCCCAGCTGTTTCCATATCCCAGGCTTTTCAAACAAAGAATCACTGGAATTCATCACCACAAGCAGAAAACCTTATCATTTTCTAGCAAGAGCAGACAGAAGAGCTGAAGCCAGTTTGGGTACTGCCTCGTTAAGACAGATAAAGAAATTCCAACCTGAGACAAACACTCACTTTAGAAGAGTTCAGCCCAACTTACTAAAATCTAGTTAAGATATTGACAGTCTTAATGCGATGGGTAAGTTTACAAATGAGCAGCACTGCCAAACCCATGCATAAACATAGTAACAAATAAAACTGACAGCACAAAGCTAATCAATTGGCATGCAACCAATCAAATAGTGCAGAATCCTGAAATAAAATTAACATTGGCTGCAGAGGGCACAGGTTTTATAACGAACAGGGTAAGAAACTGATCCATTTTAACTCAATTTTTAAGCCTTACTGCACAGGAACCTGAGTTCTTTATATCCCAATGATTAGTTTTCACCAATTTTCACTAGTAATTATGGAATGCCACATGAACCAGAGCCTCATGTTTATTGAAACTGGATGCAAATTTTGTATCAAAGCTTCATATTTTTATATTAAGAGGAATATTACTCTCATATATTATATAGATAGCAGCTGGAACACACGCATTTTGGAGATGGGAGTGAATCAGCAAAATGCAATGGCTTTGGTTGAAGCTAAATTCTTATTAATTATTTGCATAAACAGTTACATTGGAGATCATTTGCTGACACAATGACTGGTCCAGAATGCTATCAAAAATTAAAATCAAACTTAGCTAGATTATCTTAGTCACTGTCAGTGCTGCTGCAGCAGGATTAGGCTCATTTCATTCTACTTTTAGTGTAATTGTGTATTTAATCCTTAAATATGCCTTTCCTTGGTTATCCTTAAATATACTTTCAATTGATAACCTCAGATTTCATTTTTTAGATGGCCTGCTAGTGAATGGATTAACTGGTACCATCTCTGCCTAGAGATTAATTTACCTATCCAAGTCATTACTGCGCTCTTCGGCCCAAAAAGTACTTAGTCATGCAGAAGGCAAAAAGCAGAGCACATTCAGAGATCCTAGAATGTCTATATTAAACAGTAAAAAAGGACTCTGTAATACAGATAATGTTAACTTTCCCACCCTGATTTGTTCTCTTTCCATTACTGCACCTGCTGCTAGCACTGTATATTCATGGCTGAACTGATCTTCCAACATCAATTACACAGATTTATGTCAAGTGTAAAAAAGAACTAGGAAATGCTAGAAACAATTTATATTATGAAACAACCCACAGTCCTCAGCAAGTCTGCCGAGACACAGATAAATAAAGAAAAGGTAATACTGAATTAGAAAACATTCCCTGTATCTAATTTTAGTTCCTAAAATTGCAAAAGCACATTTAAAATTGTATGTTAGCATCACTAACACATTCTGTGACAGCTCTAAAGGCTATTACATCTTCTGCAAAGGATGAAGAATCATCATATTAGAATGTATACTAACCTATAGATAGAAAACAACTTCAGCTTGAAAGCAACTAGTACCTGAAGAGACTGGACAAAAACAAATAATCTTTTAAAATCAAAACCTAAACAATTCAGTACGTCCTGAAAATAGTGCAATTCCTTCTTACAGTTGAAAATATCAAGGCTCAGATCATCCTGGGTCAGATCACCTACGAGACCAAAATACATTCAATAACTTGCACTCAACTGCCCTTGCAATCACTACCACAATTAAAATCTGGTTTAGCAGTTAGATAATCAGAGCTAAAGCCTCAATCCTACAGAGCTAAAACTTCAATCCTATTAAAAAGACACTTCAATATGGAGCATGTGTACAGGGAAAGTTAGAGACAGGAAAGCAGAAAGACTGCATAGATACCAGATCCACAAGATGGAAAGAATCAGCTGCCATCACATTTTAAGGAATAAAAATCACACGAAAAGCGCTAAATCACAGATATACCTCCAGCATAATTTTTGTAAATCTTAACTAAATTGTTAAAGCAGAAAAAAATGATTCCTTCACTCTTAGGTCCCACATAAGAACAGCCTGTTTCCCATTTATATTTAGCTGCCAGGGGAAGCATTTGGCCTGCAGTTACATTTTGCCAGCCCAGAAGAGGAATTCTGATACTCAGAAAGACCATGATTTGAACTAGAACAATAACACACAGAGAAATTATTCACACTTTTATTCTACTTTTGTGCCAAGTTTATTACACCTGAATTCACAATGAGACTCGGTAATTTAAAACTAACCAATTCCAACATTTTCTGAAAAGAATTTCCTTAAATGAAGGAAGTAGGGTCCTGTTTACAGCAGACTGAGCAAGTTCAAGTCACAGCTCTGAAGAGTGTACTCTGGCAAATTCAATACCACGTTTGTCCTGTTCTGCTTAAAGCCAAAAAGCACTAAGGAGTACCCTAAAATTGTAACTTAGCTTATGCCAAAGAGTCCAAAGTATTTCCCCAGGGGATGCACAAAAAATAGTATTTTACATCAACTCACATCAGGTGGAGAGCAGTTCTGTTTAAATCAGCCTTTATCCCTGCTTCCACCTGATGGTTCCAGTGGACAGATCAAAAAAACCCAAAAATGGAAACTAAAACTTGGAAAGTAAGAAAAAGAAAAGTGCTTGATCCAGCTTTTCATTGTCAGGGGTTACTTTTTTCAGTAATGGTACCAGGGTTTTAACTTCATGCTGTCCTGTGTCACAACCCTAAAAGGGAAACTCAGCTGGGAAGATGAAACAGCAACATCAAAAAAGGACAATCTAAAATAGGTAAAGAACAGACAAGAAAATAATCTCTGCCACAAAATCTTGTATTATCTGGACAATCTTAATATCTCAAAAAAATATCCCTGTATTTGCAAGAAACACCCTAACTAACAAAAGCAAGTAAGCACCAACACATTATCCAAAGAGAAGGATCTTTAGCTGCTATATTATTTCACCAGGGCAGAATCCTTGCATTCCTGAAACCCTGACTGCGACAGACCAAAAGAAAAGTTTTACTTCAGTTATCTACAGCATCAAAGCTCAACTTCTAACTCATTGTCCTCAAGAATGCTTAAGTTTCAAAGAAAGTATCAGATGAACCTTATTATTCCAGAGGAGAATTATAAAGATCCATGCCTCTTCATAAATGTACAAAAAAAAAAACCATGGCAGAGATAAAGTTCCTGTTTTGTTAATGATGTTGCTTAATGCACTGCTGCAAAGTGTCTGCATGCTGCGCCGAGAATTAACACAACCATCATGAAACACATTCAGCCACTCGGTCACGTTGCCAGGAAACCGCTGCCTGGCAGCCTGCTGTATAGGAAAGAATTCTCAGCACTCATCTTTCCCCCTCACCAAAAATCTCCACTTTAAAATCACTGCTGACCTATTACCTAAAATTACCTTTTCCTTATAAGCAAATTCTGTAATATAAGCAGCTGAGTCAGTTGATCCTCAAGAGTAGTAATTTAACAGCTTTTTCTGTTTCAGACTAGAAGCCAATTCACAATTTGTTCGGTCAGTACATCTACTGTATTATGCCAAGCATTAGCCAAAAAGCTCTCACCTCTTCCTCTGGGGTATAAATTCTGCTCAAGAGATAGAGATTATATCATAAAAAAGAACAGATTTTAAGAATAAAAATCTAGGCCAAGTCAAAGAAGAAACTGAAATTAATGTTGACAGCACAAAAAGAAGAAACAACACCCCCTTTCTTATAATGTCTGTAAAAAGCAAGATTCACTTCTTTTGGCAGGAATATTTTGAAAGCTGAGCCCCATTAACGTATTATCAACTCCTTCAGAAAAGAGGATCATGCAGCACCTAGTTTGGGGTTTATAAGAAGAAAATCATTATGAGAAATAAGCTTTATTTGAATAACATTTGTAGATTCCACTTTTCTACATCTAAAAGGAACTACCAGATAAATTAAAACACCAGGGCCTTCAATGTCAGAAAAAACTGTCAGACAATGACATCTACATGTGCTTCCTCATTCTCTGCTGTTGACACCAGTTATTATCAACAATGTATCTGGACCACAAAACAAGTGGTATGAAATGATTTGCAGTTGCTTTTCTATATAATTACAGATACTGAGTAATTAGCACAGTCAGTGCTAATTGAAAATTAACTTGGATACACAACAGGCCAGAATACATCTAATAACATGCTTAAAAACTGCACGAAGAATTGTTAAAGTGTCAAAGTGTGTGAAGTCAAACACTTGTGATAACTTTGGACGGTGTTCAACATCATCTACCTCGATCACCCTTAGCAGCGTAACAGTTCTGGTGCTTAAAAGATTGTTCTCATACTCAAAGCCTGCTCTCTCACCCTCCTTTCTCTAGTTACAACAAGCAGCTCCAGCTTCCTGTTCAACACTTCGCTCAGCTTTGGAGAGATGGGCAGGACCTGCAGCACACAAGAGGAACTTCAACTCCTCTCCCAGAAAAGGATCTGATGACAGCAGCTGAGAGGTGCAGCATCTGTAACAGGGCATGACAACTTGTTTGATATGAAGATGAGTATCCAACAAAAGCATCAACATATATTAGATATAACTGTTCACCATATAATTCAGGTTTTGTGCTTGAGCCTTCCAATGGGGCACTGGTATATTGATCAAAATGATCAAAACTGAAAAATACATCAGCTACATTGAAAAGAACACTTCAAATTGCGAGCCAACAGTATCAATCTCAGACAACAAAAAGCACATGGGGACTCAGTGGAAATGAAGACACAAGTTTAGAAGCAGCTTGAGGGAATGAATCCTGATTCAGGCCATTTTCCTGGGACAAAACTGAATTTCTGCTTAATATTCTGTACTATCAAAACAAATATTACACACATGAATTCAGCTGCTTCCTGTTGCTCCACCAATCCACAAACTTCCATTTACTGCTTCCGCCAAAACCACCATCCTCAGCTGATCTTTTCATTAACTTTACCTTATTTATTCTCCCCCCCCCTTAAGGATTAGTGCCTCAGGGCCTCCGAATACAGGGTGATGATTTCAGGAATACTGCCCACAAAGCACTGAGGATTCTGAACTACAAACAGTGATATACTTCCTTGATTTTATCCTTCTCTTCAAGAGTACTCGTTTCTCAATAAATCATGAGTTCCACAAGCAAAGCAGTGCCTCAAGCTATAACAACTCAGTATCTTTCATCAGCAAGCAACAGGAAGAGACCGGACCTTAGAAAACAAACTGCCTTTTAAAAGAAGACATAAATAGCTGCACTCAGCTACAAATGATACCCTGAGAAGAGTTAAATCAGCAGCTGCTCTTCATGTTCTTGCTGCAACGATCCATTTGGCTTTACTAGGTGGTCAAGAGTAAAAACATCTAAAAAAACAATGAAACAAAATGTAGTGTATCACTGAGCAAGGTGGCAACTCCCCAGACAATATTCTTAAATACCTATTTGTCTTAAAAAAGCACTACCAGAACTGCAGATGGCTTATGTGAAAAACAAATTACACAACTTCTTAATAAAAAGCAATTACAGGTAATTTAAATCCTGTGATTAATGGGCACTAGGTATTTGAAATTATTAAAAGCAGATCTGGAAGAGGACCAAAGTAACACGCAACTGAAAAAAGATCAATCTGGTTTATCCTTGGATTTTTTGAACTATATTCAATTCAAGATACTACAAACAAACTGGAAAAACAAACAGCTTTATTGATGTCGCCAGCCATTACACATTTTGTTAAAAGCAATATAATTTAATTTAAGCCATTCCAACTGCCAAAGAGCATTCACTAGTAGTAGAAAATTATTTCTTCAGCTCTCTCAAAAACTTCTTCTCAGTTCTCCAGGTCTCACATGATTCAGGTGCCCTACAATCTGTGGGGTCTCAGAATGAAGTGTTTTCCTGATAGACAGCACTGGTAACCAAAGCAGGCAATAGAAGCTGGAGAAGTTTGTCATGGTGAGATACTTTCAGTGCATGAAGTGCCTGATACGCAGCTGTGAGCCTCCTCAGAGAGTCGATGCTTCAGAACTGCCCTTTACCAAGTAAATGCCACAAAAGCACAAATCAACAGGCTGGTGCAAGATGATGTGGACATGTTCTGCCCACACTTAACAGGAAAAGGGGTCAGAAAACAATATGGCTTTACAATTCAAAGTATAGTCAACGATGCTCAAGAAGCACCCAAGAGCAAACAGCAACATGGAAGATTAAGTAGCAAGCAGATGTTGTGGTCCTAATTTCTCCTCTCTTTCTCAAACCAGTGTAAAAAGCAAACAGCTTTTTCTATCACCAGAAGACAGAAATGTGTGCAAACAGTCTGTCAACTGCTTTTGCAACTAGGAAAGAGGCTGCATGCTTGCACAGTCCACTGTCCAAAGTACCTCAGAGAAGCAAAGGCACACCACTATATCATCAATGTATGTTTCTAGTTTTTAGACTGCACTTTTGCATGAAACTTGGCATTTTCACAACTAATTTCAAACAAAACCAGGACACTAAAGAAAAAAGGTATTATAATTAATTACTAAAAGCATCTACAATCGTACATAGAATCACAGAATCAACTAGGTTGGAAAAACCTTTAAGATCATCAAGTCCAACATTTACCCCAGGACTGCCACGTCCACCACTAAACCATGATGCATCTAACCAATGTCAAGTCTCAGATACAATAGAAATGGCCTAGAGACCTAGTGTGCTTACCTCTGTATTTGGCTGTAGTGCCGGTCCATCCTGGGCTGCAGATGGAACTATTGCCCATGTAATGTTGGCACTAGCAGTTGATAAGGAGCTGAGAGCACCGTTTTTCAGTTGCTCTGTGGAGTGTGACTTGGGCCCAGACCATCCCAGGATACCTTCTAAAGCAGAAAATAATCCATATCAGTTTACAACAGACAGATTACAGATTTCTTCCATTCATCTGATCATTCTACTAACATAAATCAACTTCCATCTCTTCTCTGCTTACACACACAGTTTTACTTTAGTAAAATACTCCAACATCTTCTATGCCAATTTATCTGTGATAAATATTTTTAAAAGTCAATGAAAGAAGATTTTTAAGTGTTACTCCTATCAGCAGACAGGATTACACATAAAGGATTATACAATCTGACACACTGTGGTAAGTAAAGCATGTATTCTCTATCACTATTTTAATAGTTATGAAGTTATCCAATAAACCCTTCATTTCTTCTGCCTGAAATCAGAGTTTTAACAGCTGTATTTTATTTCTGTCTGTACTATTAAAAGCTCTTTCTAGATTAAGTGCTAAAATACTCTCTACTGGTCCCAAGAACACAGTTTAGAAGAGATCTCATTACAAAGATGCACATTAAATATGAATCAAACAACCAGACATCAGAACATTCCTTATTCCTGGGGACACCCAATTTCCAGGATGGGCCTGTATTTAAGGATGCCAAGACAGAAAGAATGATCAGCTAAGGCACAGATGTTCCTCCCTTACTGCTCTAACACATACTATCAACATTCAAATCAGTAGCCCTGAGCATGGGGCTTAAATTTTCAGCTATTAATTGCAGGCTGCTATAAAATGCAGAGATACAGAAAAGAAAATCACAGCTCTTCAGTCATTACCATAATTTGTATGCAAAAATACAATTGGTGCCAGAGAGAGGACTCCCGTCTCTTACTACTAACAACTTTTTAAGATGGTGCAAATCAACACAAGGCACATTGAAGAACACACAACTTCTCCTCTCTGTATCAACAGGGTTAAGTGAAGTTGCCTCCTAATTGAAATAAATGGTTTGATCTGCTGAGGTATAATATTTTAACACTTATGTTACTAAAAAATGGGCCAAATATCCTATAGCTGAACTCTTACCAAATTCTGAAGATAATTACAGAAAACTCCTCTCATCTAAAATGGCATTAAGTTATGAAGACATTCAAAACTCCAGGTCTACTTAGTGTGATTTTGTGGCACCACCTTTTTGCTGAAGAAAGCATCAGCAAATAGTTAAGTAAAAAATGAAAGATCTGAGTAACCAACAGGGGAAAAAGATTCAGCATTTTTTTTTTAATTTATATGTGTATTTCACATAATAAGACAGATTACCCCTTGCCAAACACAGAATATCTCTGTGGCTCTGCTGTCAGGCCCGAAAATGTAAAGCTTTTAGGGTTCCAATGACTTTAAGGACTATGCCAGTAGATGTTTTAAATTCTAGTTGTTACATGAACGATGTCAAAGAAACTGCAACAAAAGGTCATTTTTTTTGTATTGGCTTTACACATTGGTCCTACACATCAGGAAGCTAACTGCCCTCATTCCAAAGATGGAGGTATAGCCACACACAATGTTGGTACTGAAACAAGGGGGCTTACAAAATTACAAAATGAAAATATAAACCTTTAGAAATCAATTTTAAGTAATGTTAAGTGTGATGGCTTTGTAACAGTAGCAATGGAAAAATTACTGAAATGCAGCTAGAGAACATGCTGAGAATCCTTGTACAAGATAAACTGCTGTAATTGACATAGTTTAGGCCTTTATGACCTTAGTACAAAATGAGTTTAAGAAAAACAGGCTACAAGAACAGGACGTAAAGGTAGGGAATATTTGGAATGGCAGGGGCCCAGGATGGGCTGCAGTTAAACTGATAAGTAAGGACAGGATGACTGTTATGTCTGTGGTGTTAACGAACTGATTAAGCTGGTATAAGCATCTACACATACTTCAAAGGCTGGCAGCAGTGATGAAGATTGTTGGAAGTAAATGACCCCAGAGACCCCCACCACATTTTTTGTACGCATGCAAGGAACTTTTGGGAAAATGATGTAATCTATATGTAGTCTCATGAATATGTATGTATGCTCTGTAGCTATATAAGGACTGCCTGTGTAGCAATAAGTGGATGCACGTTAGGAGGAGGTATCCCCCGTGTCTCCCGGCGCTGTAATAAAGAACACCTGCTTGTCAACTAGAAAACTTCTTTGGCAAGTTTGTTACTGGAGTTTTCTCCAAATCAGTACACATGGCAAGGAATGAAGAGCACAGTGACTGTAGTCATAGTTTTTTGCTTTCTCCTCAGGTCAGTAATTTGCTGCTAGCAAACAAACGATACCCCTAGATCCCTCAAAATAAGCTTTAATTCAGAGGATAATCTCAAGATTGTTTTGGCAGATCCAAAATGGATTCTCACTGCATGGGACAAAGGAATCATAATCATTAGCACGAACAATAAACTAAACTGGAAATTTTCAAATATTGACTCCTTGGAGGGAATTCACATGTCTATAAACCATTAAAAAAAAATATTCTTTTTGATCATAACTAGTACAGATTTCAAAAAAAGGAAAAAAAAAAAACCAAGATGTTTAAATAAACTTGATACACTTTTAAACAGCCACAGTTTTATGGAGCACACTTACGCTCCTCACCCCTTGTGACCTTGCAGTAGCAAATCTCAATCTATTTTTTTGTTTCTCCCTGTCAAACAGCAGAATATTTTGTTACTGCTATTTTCCTATTACAGAGAGACTGAAAAAAATACTCAACTGATTTAATCTTTATGCCAATCTTTGAAAATAAGTCATCCAATCTTTTCCTTGGGCTATCTATTTTCTCTCTGCGCACACAGCCTTCACTGTAAACAACTTTTTTTTAATCCAACTTCTGTAAATAAGCACAAGAAAAAGCTCCTACTTAAATAAATACCTTGCTCCAGGGAAAATTCCTAAGTGGGAACATTTACTTCATCATCACTTACATATTTTAAAACCACTACACTAGTCTTCCTCTTTAGTACAAACACACTGTAAAACAACTATTTCATCTTTCTTCACACATTTTAGAGACTCTGTTACAGAAATAGAAACTGTTAGAACAAGCATGTGTTTCCACCTGTCCCAAGGGCAATGGCACCCTCACAAACCAACAAATCTTGTCAGCTTGATCAATTTTTAAACAGATCTTAACAACATATTATGACCTAGCCCACACCAACAGGATGCTCAGAGTTCAGATCCAAAGGATAACGCACATCTGTTTCCTCAACACCTGTGCATATGAGAAAAACTGTTTTGTTAAATTCTGTCTCTCTGGAACTTGGCTAGTTTGCAGAAGAGACACATACAATAAAAGGAAAGCTGAGGTTCTTAACGACTTCTTTGCCTCAGTCTTCACTGGAAAATGTTCTGACCATACCACCCAAGTCTTGGAAGGC
>JASSUY010035023.1:0-25495 GCA_032466535.1 Forpus xanthops | reverse complement strand
GTGTCCCTGCCCATAGCAGGGGGGTTGGAACTACATGATCTTAAGGTCCTTTCCAACCCTAACTATTCTATGATTCTTTGATTTCTATTTTGTCTGGGGAAAAAATATCTTTTCAAATTGAGGAAGTCCTCAAAAGAAAGATTTCTTTGTTTCACTCAAGTTTTCCACTTCCATTTTATTCTGCTTGCATCTTGGCCTATACAATGGAAAGAGAGATCTAAATATTTAGAAAGTGAGTCAAAGAAATTGGTTCGTATATAGAACCTTAAGTATGCCTCTGCAAACTGCCCCTTTTCGTTATCTTTTACCCACTTAAATATTACAGCTGTGTGAGAAGAAATTACTCAGAAGAGTGAAAGTAATTAACAAAAAACAAACAAAAAAGCAATGAGAGGGAAATACTGAAATTAAGGCTCTGCCTCAACTTGTGGATGAAACAAGCACATTGGCTTCAAGCAATCACCTTTCTAGGCTCTAGTAGCATCAAGCTTGCCTTTGTATGAATATGCAAATTATTCTTGCCACATTTTCCTTGAAGTCTTACAAATTTAGCCAGAGATATGAGAAATCAGTGCATCTGCCAGTATGCAATAATAAATCCTTGACATATTTCCTTAGCACCTGTGATTTTATTAGGTTATGGAAATCTTGACATCTGCATCCTAGCCATCCTAAGTATAGAAGTTCCACATTTTCATTAGCCTGAAGCATTTTTTTAAGGGTGCTAAGACTGAGAAAATCTTGAAAGCTTCAACTGAAAAGTCTAAATACAAAAGCAAAATGTCCAAAAAGATCATCTGCAAACACAGTGGCCCAGTAACAAAGCTGATAGTGTTTATTGTCAATATACTGAACATACAGGTAATATACTGAAGAACTATTACAAGTTTTAACTCACGAACAGAGCCTTCTGTTTTGATTTTTTTGGTTAGCATGTTTTGGAAGCCTTACTGACATACAGACGCAACCCCCACTCTACCTTCACTACAATTTTGTCTTTAACACACAAATAAAATTCCAACTAACTGAGTTTCTCTCTTTCTTTACTTCATAAACACTGCAGTTCATATATGGCTGCATTTAAATATACATTCAAAGTATATTCTGGTACTCAAAATCTACCACAAAATAAGTTCAATATGAGAAATTATCTTTCCCTCCATGAAAATGATCTTTTATGAAATCTATGGTCCACAGAAACAATAAACTATACATACATAATAAAAGCTTATGAACCTCAAAAAAAAAAAAAAAGGTTTACTTTTCAGTAAAATGTGACAATAGAAATCACTTCCTTTCTATCAAAAGCCATGATAAGGCAAAGCGCTTGAAGCACCTACATTACCATACCACTCGAACAAAGTACACAGAACAGTTATCCCTTCCAAGTAAACCAAAACTGCCTAGGAGCTGAGCCACTGCACGTAAAACCCAGTTATTGCTCTACATTTTCTACCATTGCTTTGCCCATGCATTATAGCAACTTGCATTCCTCAATGTATGCAAACATACAGCATCCACAATGCATTAAAACGTTTGCCCTACAGACTGGAAAGTTAAAATATTCAACTTGCAAAACTCTGACATATTCATAGTGAGAACCACAGATGAAAAAGAAGGTAATGAAGGTATCTGTGACAGTAAGGGGTAGCAGAGTGAGCAAATACTATTGTTAAGACAACACGCATCTAGGGTACATTTTACTTATCAAGCAGTAGTCTACAAAGGTTGGAAAAAGGTATTCACACAACTTGAACTGTTAGTTTATTCAAAACTAGTATGGTATACATTCTGATGTAAGCTTTTTCAGATACATATGATACATAGGGTTTTATGTTTTTATGGGGTTTTTTCCGATACGTAATCTTTTTTAGATATGTACATAAAGTACTTTTTACTTAGCCGAGCAACCTCATCAAATGGTAAGTATTCCTGCCCATGACAGGGGGATTGGAAGTAAAGATTTTCAGGTCCAAGCCAAACCATTGTATGATTCTACTGTAACTATTCACATGCTTAATATCTTCCTTTCATCCACCCATGTTCTAAATACAGACTGAGTAATTGCCTCAAGGTTCAAATTTTTATGCAACTGAATTTGGGGAATAAAACCATTTCACTGTATACAACTGCCCAAGCTTTAACTTTGTCACAATAACCCCAAAGGCATACCCTGAGAGTACTGGCAGCAAGCAACATCCAAAGCATGCATGCTTCACTTGCTCACTTGTTGCAACCTCCCTTGAGAGCCTGTTGAAATTCAGGAGTCCTGAGTAGTTAGGGGCAAGCGTGGCATAAGCACCTCAGCTCCCAGGGGAGCTGTCACTAGCCAGAGTGGATAAAGCTCAAGCTATGGAAAAGGTATGCTACGTGCCACCTGTAAAAGAAGTACCCCAGGGAAGTCCTCAAAAGCAAATGTTTTTTTGTGGTGTTCTTGTGTGTTTGAGAACTTTCTGTGAAATACACCTTCAGATAAACATAAGTGTCAAAATAGGAACCCAGTTTTATAGGGGGATGTTTGCAGAAGGATGAGACAACAGTCAGATGCTTTAAGTGTTCCCTAGAAACATCCCACTGTTCTTAGCAAGTACTAAGGCAGCTCAGAAAATACTTCCTATGTGCAGACACTCAGAAGGAGAATAAAGAGAAACATAAGGATAAGAGTGAGTCAGAATATCTTTCAATTTAACACCATGCTTGAAAATGTATGCTAACTGCACCTCTCCAGGAAAACTAATAATTTCCAATGGGTGGAAAATCACAAGAAAAGAATAAAGAAAAATTTCCTGACAACATTTTTTTAAGTCCTACAGATGCTCCAAATTAGTAGCTGCATTAAAAAGAATATCCTGGCTTCAAACACCAATGTGGTTTACCACATCAGTGAATTGACACCTAGGAATAGAGCCTACAAGTACAGAAAATGAAGTGGTCTACTTAGAGGCACCAGAGCAGACTAAGCATTTAAATTAATTAGCTTTGCAGCTCCTAAAAGCCACAGGCAAACTTGCTGTTCCCCACCACATTACATAGCAAACATATGCTGTATACAGTTAGGGGGGAAAAATACAATCATTTTTATACTTCTAAACAGAGGAAGCTGACAAAGGACATACCAAATCCAGGTACAGGCATGGGCAAAAAAGTGATAAAACCAGCTCAGTTTTATCTTGCAATTTTAAGCACTAGAACAGAGTGGTTATAACCATACCTTGTAAACAGAAATCCTGTTCTCTTAACTTGTAACACATTCCCCATACATGACAATTTTATCAGTAGAGATCAATAGCAGCTCTGTGTTTCTGACACTTTTGGCTGTACCTATCAATGTGTAACCACAATATTCTCCCTACATAATCACATTTACCTTTACAAATATACAGTGTCTTCTTACATAAAACTACTCTGCTGTAGCAATTTTACTGTGCAAAACTAATACTATCCTCAACAAACAATTTGAGAGTTTTCAAACCAAATAAACACTTAATCAAATTCATCCCGAACATTAAAATCGGTCTGTTTCGCAAATGAAACTCTCTAGGTCTCATACTAGAGCCCAATAATATCCTAGCACATGGAGTTGACAACAGATGCAGCACAGGGAGCACTGACACTTGCAATGTCAAAACACTTGTCTGCAAGACCCAGCATGGGGAGGAACAGGCACGCTGGGGTTTGGAGTTCCAGAGAGCTGCAGCTAAATTTCAGCAAGACAATCTGCACAATTCAGTGCATCCATGAGCAACAGCAAAAGCTTTTCAACTAAATGTTGTGGACCTACTGAATCCTGATGCCTTGAAATTGAATATTTTCATTTATTTTTCTTTAAGATAGTACTTCCAAGTATGTATACACATTGCTCATCTAGAGATTCTGACAACAGAACTTGGGAAGTTACTTTTCACTGTTTAAAGTACAGTACTCTGAAAGAACAAGCTCTCAGTGGAATCTGTTACCCCCTTCATTTTCTCAGTCACAAGTAGCTCAAATTCCATACTCCCCAATATCCACTATATTACAAAAACATCTAGACTGTACCCTAACTATTCTATGATCCTTTATTTGAAACATGATTGGCTCTTTTTTTTACTCACACAGTTTTGGCACAGGGCCTTGACCATTTATGTCATTTTAATGGTTCCCAAACTTAAACATCATACTATCAAAGCAGAGTGTTAATATACCACAAAAGTGTAAATCCAGCTATATCTCATTTGCAGGTTTTTTTTTTTTTTGTAGTATGGTCATGCAGTCAAAGTAACACAATTTGATATAATTGAAAAGTCTATACAGTCTATAAAAGTCTATTAAACTGGTTTAGCATTTATAGTTGTGATTCTAAATCCTCTGCTAAACTTCATGACTCCATGGCAGTTGTTGTGCCACCTTCTTCCTACCCCTTGCTGTGGCGAGTCCAGAATCAAAGGCACTCAGAGATGGAGCTACTCACTGACTCAAGCTGCCAGACACACAAAGGATGTCGCAATAAAAAGCTTCACTAAGGCACTGGACCAAATGCAAAAGCTCCACCTGTCATCCTTAAAAAGCCTACTGGAACACACAGCAGCTGAAGATGCTGACTAACACTGCCACTCAACTCATGTGTAATTTTCAAAGTATTTAGAGCATATCTAACAGCTTTAAGTTGCAGAACAAATGCTTCCTGGCAAAGTCAGAAATGACAAAAAATCTGGTTATTTTGCCAAACTAAAATGTTTAGAAACAACACAGGAGGACAGTTATCTTCCTGGCAGCTGACACTGTTAAAACAAACAGTGATTCGGTCTTTTAATTGTCATCCCCAGCCTAATAACTTAAACAACTTTTTAAATGTGATCCTGGATCAGTAAACTTTTCACAGATGTCCTGTGTGGTAAACACACCAAGTAACCACAATTCTGAACGTTATTGTTTACTTCTTTCTAGTCTGATCCAACATTAAAGTGTACCTTTGAAAATGGCCTGGTGGAAATGGATCAGTTACCTGATCCAATTGGGTTTGCTTCCTCCAGTAACTATGACTGAAAGAAATCTTCTTTAACCATTATATTTATGCTTATTGAAAGAACCTGACTTTCAGAAAAATGTAAATCTGTCTGAATACCATACAAAAAGTAGATTTCCTAAGGCAGGAATTCTGGTGTAAAACTTGCCTTACGCACTCTGTAGTTTCCAATGACACTCTTCAAAAGATTTGCTTTTATATGCTCTACAAAGAGAGCACTCCAAAAGTTTGACTAAGCAAAGACAAAACTGAGGATTGTTCCTGAACTAGCATTAGATTAAATGTTCAATAACACAGGCTATTCATTCATATTGAACATTCTATTAAATGTTCAGAGTAGTAGCACACAAGGCCCACAAACTTATTTTTATTACATATCTATATGCTATATAACACAAGTGAGTAGTTAAGAGTTATTTAAGTCTACTACTTACTTTCTAAAATGGACTTAATAAACATTAAACATTACAGTTGTAAACTTTTTAAGGGAAAAAATGTAAGTCAAAAATCTTTAGCTTCAGTCACATGAAACTACCACAATTTAAAAGATGCTGAGACATATGTTTCTTATTAAAAAAGCATAATTCAATACATCAGGCATTCCTAACTTTTTTAATTATACATGTATATATACACAGTAATGCAATTTCTGCAATGAGAAGCTTTATAAATGCATAAATTTCAAACTGACATTTGTTTAAATCAACTATAAATGACCAAGAATCTATTTCCAATATATACACAGTAATAATCAATGAAGTCTTGTTAAAATAATGTAATGTCAGTATATGTTTCAAGGTAAAAAACAGCTTTAGGATAAAAAAATTAACAGTATTACACAGTAACTTCTATACTATTTAAACTCTACATGCTATTCCAAATTCATAAAGAAACCCTGCATGTCTTCAAAACCCATATTTAAAAATTTTAATCAAAGGTTGAGTAAATGTTTATAAAGAGCTGAATAGTAAGAATAAAATGTCATCTGTTTGCTCCCTTTAAGGATTTCAACCCAAAGAAGAACTTTGTAAGTCCCATAGGAGATCTTCCTTTTTAAATTCAATCTCTATTGACAACTTTGTGGGTTTGGTCTGTAGGCAGACACTGCTATAAGTTAATTCATTTAATAGAGTTTTCAACTGTTGCATTTGTGCCGTTTTGGCATCAGGGTCCCTACAGGGTGGTTTCTCTAAGAAGTTGCCAGAAGCTTTCCCCATGTCCAACAGATCCAACGGCAGGAAGCTATAAGACAGATCCTCTGCTGGCCAAGGCTGACCCCATCAGCAATGGTGGTAGCACCTCTGGGACAAAAGATTTACCATGGGGAAAAAGCTGCATCATGGGAGCAATGGCACCTGCAGAGAGGAGCTGGAAACAGCTCTGCAGACACCAAGATCAGTGAGGAAGGTGGCTCAGGTGCTGGAGCAGAGATTTTCCTGCAGCCATGGAGAGGCAGACTGTCCCCTCTATAGCCCAGAGGTCCATGGTGGAGCAGATTCCATCTGCAGCCCATAAGGACCTCACACCAGAGCAAGGAGTTGCCTGAAGCAGACTGTGACCTTGTAGGATGTCCACATTGGAGTAGGCTCCTGGCAGGACCTGTGACCCCATGGAGAGAGAGCCCCACACTGGAGCAGAGGAAGGGTGGGAGGAGTCCTCCCCCTGAACTGACCACAATCCCTTCCTCTTGTGCCATTTCTCAAGGAGGTCAGGAAAACTGATGGTGAGATTGAGTCTAGGAAGAAGGGAGGTGTAGGGGAAAGTGCTTTAAGGTTTAGGTTTTAATTCTCATTACCATACCCTGATTTGATTGCTAATAAATTAATTTCTCCAAGACTGTTTTACCCATGTTTGTAAATGCAAGTGATCTCTCCTTGTCCTTGTCTAGACCCACAAGCCTTTCATTTCCTCCTTCCTGTCCAACTGAAGACACTACCTTTATCTACCGCAAATAAAAGGCAGCAATCAGGTATTTTCAGATTGTCCAAAGACAACAAATATTGCTTATATGATTTGGAAAACAAATTCTACTAGCTTCTGCTTATTTCTGGATTATCTTTGGACAAACTTCATTTAACATTCTCATAAGCAACATTCACCACATGGGTAAGAATGTGCTAACTAAATTTGCCAATGATAAACTTAGAACTATCAGTACAGGGAAAAAGCACAGTTTAACATCTAGAAAATGCTTCATAACTTAAAGCACTAAAGCAATAAAACAGTCTGAGATTAGAAATTGGAGCTATTCATTCCTTTTGTATGCTGTAGAGTTTCCTGTTCAGAGATGGCAGCCTAAGAGTTGGAAGTTAAGCAAAAAAAGAATTAAAAATCACGTGTGAGCTCCAAATGTGACAGTGCCTGTAAATGGCAAATGTAGTAATCCAGCAGCAGTAGACATTAACAATAAGGATGGATTAGTAACAAAAAAATTCCTACTCTTATAAATTAATTCTTAGCTCACAAAAGGGACCATATTATGTGGCAGCTTAGACCAGCAGATTAGTGCTGATATATATTCTGAAAACTATTAGAATAGACTCCATCCATAGAGAGATATTTACCCTCTGGATTAAGGCTAGTCAAGCACACAGCATTTGGAATGGAGGTATGATACAGTTGTCACTAGCTAAGAGCTGAATTGAGGAAGTCACTCAAGTTCATCTGAAGCAAGATGCAGTAAGATCCAACAACAGTAACAAGCAGATAGTGATGATTAAGGAGGTCCCATATGGAAATAAGACACACAGCTAGCACAATTTTCTAAAACCATACATTGACATTTAATGTTTCACCCTAAATGATGTCTTTTATTACAGAAAGCATACAGAGAAGAGGCTTGTGCAAAACACGTAATTTCATAGTTTTAAAAAGCAATTAAAATACATTTTTACATTCCAATTTAGTTATGACCAAACTAGCTACACATAGCAGGAATCTCTGCATTTCTTTTCCATCTGAAACTGCTTGTGTTATTTTCCACCAGGCAGTCCCTCCTTCATGCTTCAAATCACATGTTCTGTTTGTTTCCTTTCTGCCATGTACATTACTTCTCCCCCTCCTTTTTCCAGGGAGATCTTATGGCAGCCTTCCAGTACCTGAAGGGGGTGTAGAAAAAAGCTGGAGACGAACTTTTTACAAAGGCCTGTAGTGACAGGACAAGGAGGAATGGCTTTAAAGTGACAAAGGTGACGTTTAAACTAGATGTTTTTCCCTATGAGGGTGGTGAGGCACTGGCACAGGGTGCCCAGAGAAGCTATGGAACGCTCCTCTGTCCCTGGCAGTGCTCAGGCCAGGCTGGACGGGGCATTGAGCAAACTGGTCTAGTGGAAGGTGTCCCTGCCCATGGCAGCACGATTGGAACTGGATGAGCTTTAAGGTCCCTTCCAACCCAAACAGTTCTACAATTCTTTCACCCATCATTTCAGAACTCTTTGCATTTTCCTATTTCTTAACTCACCATAATATCCTGCATTATCATGTGAATGCAGCTACCAAGGAATGGGAGCAAGCTTGAGCATCAGGCAGTGTTCATCTGTTTTAAGCCTTTTTCTATGGTCTGGCCAAGAATCAACAGGAAGTGCTAAAAAAAATCTCCATTTGCAGAACCAAATGCATATACTATGGATTCAATATTCCTCCCTTAGTGTACTTAAAGTTCAAGCATGGAGTTGTGCCTACCTCTACCTAGATCATTTCCTAAAGACGTAGAAGTTTATGCCAACGCAATTAATGCCCTAAACAAAACCCACTAAGCCAAATTGAAGCTATGAAATGGACAAGCCTGCTACCTCACTATTTCTCCCACTATGAACAGAAGTTTGTAAAGAAGATGCAGCTTCTTTACTTGAAAAATAAGCAGCAGCATATGGTGGGTCAGTTGCCAGATTCACATGTGTGTGAAAGAGCAACCAAAATGGGAGTTTGCTTAGATTAATGATGCCATCCCAAAAGCATTTGGAAGAGAAAAAAAAGTTTTGTTCATATTTTCTGATTTCATGTGAGCTGGAAATGTGGTAATGGAGTTCCCTATGCAGCCTTATTTACAGGAGAAGCTTTCATCTGAGGTCCGAAACTGTCAATGATGAAGTTGTCTTGGGCAGTGCCTTGTGTCAGACTTTTTTTGCTTTAGTGCAAAATGCCTAATGACTTTCGCTTATTGCAAGAAGTGGTTTATGTGCTTTGAAGTTTCTCAGAGACCACCAAGCCAAGCCACCTCCTACAATGACACTGAGGCATTTATCTTACCATAGATCCCATAAATATCTCCACCTTTCTGGACAGTGTTAGGTATAAGGAATGGCTGTGCATTGAGAGGTATTTTGGTTGGGTTTTCATCTGTTGACCCCCTTACTGCAATCTTTACTATGTTGCTTTTTGCAATCAAAAACCAGTACTACCTCTCCAAATTTACTATATATGAAACTAAGCTGCTGCCTGTGCTTACAGAGTTTAGAACTTTAGCAGATGACGGATTAACTGTCAGTCCCCAGGAAAAGTGATAGATTCCCCCAATACCAGACACTGTTAAGATTCAGCTGGACTGCTTGCTGAAACATCTACTTTAGGTGTTACTGTGTCTAGAAAGAATAGACGATCCTTTAGGTGCCTTCCAACCTAATATCCTATGATTCTATGAATTCCTGCACCCTCCTAACAACAGTTAAGTGCACAAAACATTGAGGCTTCTGATGGCTATTTTTTTGTCAGCTATAATTTGCTGCTAGCTGTCTAGACCAGTACTGTCTAGAAGAAAGAAAAGGACCCAAGACTGGATTTAATCAGAAGCCTCTTCTGCATCACTACACTGGTGTCTTCTAGACTTCCAAACATTATCCCTCTCCACAGATACTCCATGCATTATGCACACTCAGATCTGCAGAGTAGCAAGATTAGTCTTGAAACTTCAGTATTAGCAAGGCATATTCAGAAGGTCTGGTTTGACCTCATCCCAGTTTTCAGAAGCTGATAATAAAAACAGTACATCTGTCACAGTAAATTTAGTGGATAATTTTTCAAATACATGATAAAACTTATACTAGCATATTGTATTTGATGCATTACCATTTGACCTTGCTACTAAATAGGTTAATCTTTTACATAAGAATTACTGGTTAACAAAGAGATCTCAAAGAAAGAAAGCAATTACTAAAGAAAATTCAGGGCAAAATCAGAAGCATTCTAAGTGACCTCCTGGTGTTGGGTTCCGTGAAAATAGGAGGTTGCATTATCAGTTATGTGTATTAACCCTAAAAAAGGTAGTTTGAAATGGTACCAATCTCAAATGATTGAAAGACAAGTAAAAAGCTTAAAACACTTAAAGTATTCATATTAAACCCTTATTTCCATTTGTTCAGCTTGGGTCTAAGTAATTCACAACTTTAACATATTAAATCCTGCAGGTAGAAACAAAGAATAACAGAAATTAACTAAAATAGCTGCATTTAAAGAATGGCAAGCAGACATCCACCCATTTCATAGAAATTAATTATGTCTCTTCAGTGAAGATCATCTGTTTCATGAAACTAGGACAAAGGAATGTAGGCCAGCCTTTCACATCCAGCATTAACTAGATGACCTGGAGCAATGTCAATCTGACTATTCATCTAGCTGGTAACAGGTCTTCCATAATTCATCTGTACAGTTAAAAACAAACAGAACGTATTTTTGAAGTTGCTTTTATTTACAGAGAACAAGCATTTTCACAAGTTTTCACTTCCAGACCACATCAGTTGTTGTACTTAAGTTCTCTTTAGTTTTGCTCACTCTCTCTCATCAGAGGATAACTCACACAGGCACTTTAACAACTTTGAAAGCAATACTAATCAAATGACTAAAACTATAGTTTTTGTTAACACAAATTTATTTAGGTAATAGAAACACAGCCTCACTCTTTCCCAACTTCTGCACATTAATTTCTACTGACCTGTTGTGGTTTAACCCCAGCTGGTAACTCAGCCAGTTGCTCACTCTTCCATCCCAGGCAGGATGGGGAGAAGAATCAAAAGACTCTAAAACCCACAGGTTGAGATAAGAACAGTCCAATAACTAAAGCAGAATATACTGATATTAATAATAATAGAAATAACAAGGGGAGAGAAGATAAAACCAAAAGGAGAAAGAGAGGAGGAAAACCCAAATAAACCTAAGTGATGCACAGTACAATTGCTTGTCACCTACCAAACGATACCTGGACCAGCCCAAACAGAAGTCAGTCCCTTTCTTTGCCTTAACTTTATATAGCTTTAGAGAGATCAATTTAGTTAGAAATGAAGAACCACAGTTAACAAATTAATCCCAGAGGTTGCAAGATCCTATTGTCAGGGAAAAGGGAAGTACTCCGTTTACAGTAAATAATGACATTTTTCCTTTAAATTACATATTTGGAAAAAAGATTTCAGGATCTTTTCCCCTTGAGTTTAAAAACAAGTTTAAATTCTCTATACATCTGTCTATTTTAAATCCAAATTCTGAAGTATGAGCTGTCCGAAGTTGTATTGAAGAATCAAACTGAGGTCATACTCTGTACTGAAATTACACTAGAGTTTTGCTTTAACTATATTTGAGAGTAAACAGTTACTGTAACTGTGGACTAAAAAACAAGACAAACAAAGTGAAAGCCTTGGCAAATACCAAAAGAAAGCATCTAAGAATTTAAAGTGGCGCAGCCACAGCAGAAAGCAGAGATTGTTACAAAAACAAAGCAATTCTTTATTGTAACCTTCTCAAATTGTAAGCCTTCCATAGGTCTGATGGACGTAAAGTTGGGTTTTGGCTGTCTTTTTTACAGGCTTTCTTTTTTAGTGTTTAAGTTAAACATTAACATTTAACCTTATCTCCATTATCCTTCCCCAAATCCAAGCAAGCTAGTCTTGCAACAAAAGAAAACTTGACTTTGCCTTACATCCAAGACAAGAAAAGCCTGTGTTTAAGATTCAGATGAGAATGAGTTCCTCGTGCTTTTGCCCAAGACAGACGATAATTTAATGTTTATTCAAATAGCCTACTTCAGTAGATTTAATGCATTGAAAATAAAGTCTTATGTCAACATACTGACATAAGATCAAACACCCTAAAAACAAAAAAAAAAAAAAGACAATGAAGGACAATATGAAAGAGCAGATTAAAAAAAAAAAAAAGAAAAGAAAAGTCAAATACAAAGCATAAGAGACCTTGGAAGTCAAAGAATGTTGAAAATGTCATTTTCTCACAAATAAAAAAGCAAAATATTTTTTGGTTTTAAAATCTGGTATCTTCTTGGATTAGAAAAGTAACCATATATATGGTGTTATTTTGCACTTCATGTATAAATTATTCACTGCAATGTAAGATAAGGGGAAAACCAAAACCTACAGTGCTAATCTCAATTTCAACTAGGACAGTCTCTTAAAACTCAGTACCTAGTTCATATTTCTCCCTTACAGGGAACAGAAGGGTGGTGGAGGCAGCAAGGAGAACAGTATGACAACAACATGACACAAAACACAACCCAGCATTATTTTCATGCACACAGAAAGCAAACCTGAGCTTTACTGATGCCTTCAGAATTGTGTTTCCCAGAATCTACACAGAACAAGTAAGAAATAGGGCTGAATTTTTATCATTTGCTCTGTTCTGAAATAATAACAAACCCCCTCTCTTCCTCAGATCTAAAGATCAATGTACATTATCCAAAACAACTTTGGAATGTTTCAGAAAACACAAGACACTTTCAGTGCAACTGGCTTCAATTACATTCTTAAATAGAATTTGTAACTTGGAAAAATTTCTCAGTAAAACACTAGATCTACCACATCACTCCTTTACATTTTTATACTATGCTGTTTGGAAACGAGTACACTGGTGCAGGAAAACTTACGCGATAAATTATCAGGTAGTCCTTCATTTACTGACAGCCCAAAGCCCTATAGAATATAGTACACAAACTGTTTGATTTGTTTTGTATCAAAAGAACTAAAAGTAACCACCAGAATTGAATTCTCTCTTTCCAGCCAAATGCTTCTTTAGGAGGATCCTTGCACATCAGAGGAATCTATTCAGGGCTTCAGCACTTTCCTGAAAAAGAGCAAAGTGCTGCAAAAATGCAGTACTTGAAGTATTTATGTGTATGTGATACTCCACAAGCCAAACTGCAGGCTGTGGGAGAAGGCAGAAACTTAAGGTAGCTACTTCAATTTTCTTTTCAGAATATCCATTCAGAAATCTCCTGCACACTTGTAACCAGTTACAGTCAGCAACACGTAAGCTATTAACAGACCCTTTTTAAACTAAATATTCTGCTAATCCACACAAATTGAGCTCCTAACTCTGATATACAACTCTAGAATAAGCAAATAAGCACTGAATTAACTATGGCAGTGAGGTTTTACTACTAAGCTTTTAATGGCACACACCAAAAACTTTGTACAAAGTCTGTTAACACATACAGTACACTAAAATATGGTTTCTGCTTCAGTGCAAAGAATACTTGTCAGGAATGAAAAGGGATTTTTAGATTAGTTTTTGTGAATTACTATTGTCTGGGGTTTCTTTCCAAAAGGAAAAAACAAAAAACCTTCTGGAACATTTCAAACACTGGAACAACAGTAACTACAGCTCTGACAATGAAACCTTAACAAAATCAATATAAAAGGTATTATTGCTTTTAACCCTGCTGAACACTTGTTTGCAATCTTACTGAATTTATTTGTATATTTATATTTTACAAAATCCGAGTCAAGAAAAAGCATTTAATGCTTACTCATAAGCAATTAAAAAGTACAACCCAAACTGCTTCAGATTCATCTCTACAGTGCAGCAGTTTAGAAGGAACAGGGGAGAGAAACTGCAAGAAAAAAGTGGTTTTGCACTCCCCTGTTTGTGACATAAGCTACAGCTTGTTTTGTACAATTAACTACCTAAAGCAAACACATTTAGAAGTTTAGCCTACCTAGGGCACAGTTTCATCACTTTTTCTCAGTACAAAAGTACTTTTTCCCTTATTTCTTTATCTTATAGAATCATAGAATAGATAAGGTTGGAAAGCACCTTAAAATCATCTAGTTCCAACCCCTTTGCCATGGGCAGCGACACCTCACACTCCACCTGTTCTTTCAACATTATTTTGTAAGCATTCTTTTGGTCAACAAGATGCATTTCTGCTAAGGTGCTACATACTGAAGTGGGATTCTAATTAGACATTTATTATTCTGTGCTACATTTCACGCTGATGTAGCAAATCTGTCTAGATCCCTGGCAGTTCGTTATAGTCTAGCTTCACTACTTCCTATTACAACATTAATGGCATTGAGACAGGACAGTAATTAAAACTTTGTATTTTCTGTAAATGGAAGAAAATTTAATAAACTGGCTTTCTTGCTTAATTAATTGTGGTTTATATACTGCTACTAGATAGTTGCAACAAATGTCTTCCAGCTATTATTGATGATCTCACTGCACTATTAAGCAAATTAGCCTCAACATACTTAAGAAGACAAGACAAAAGTCTTCAAAGGTTCACACAGACAAACATGCTAAAATGATCTGACAAAATAATCCTGAATACACAGCCAAGTACAGAGTCGAAACAATTCTTAGAATTCACTCCAAATAGAATAAAAGGAATATATCACCATGCTTAATAAGACTAAAGCAGTTGTTGAATCCAAAACTTGTTCTATATAGACTAGGAGGTCTTGCATTGTGAAGTTACTAGGTCTCAAAGTAGCATTCTCAATGAAATCAGAAAGAATAACTTCTAGCATTTAAGAGAGCTAACCTCATTCTGGAAAATAGTAGCCTGATGTTCTCTGTCCATACTTCAGAATTCAGCTGAGCTACATAGATGAAAGAACAGCACCACCTAGTTCTCTATTTAAAAGTTTTCCAATATTATCATCCATTGATATATTTTTGTAATCTATACTCACAGATGTGTGTGTATATACACAAGGAAATGCATCCCACTTCCACAGGAAGCAATACGAACAAGTTTGTCAGGAGTTAAAGCAACCCAAAAGAGACCATTTACAAGTATATTCTGAAGGAACAGAAAAGAAAAAAAAAAAAACAAACTTGCACATGCAAGAATGTTAGAAGTTTGTAATAATAACTATTGTTCTGAAGCACCATAAACACTAAATTGATTGCCCATCCATACCTAATGCTACTTGTGGAGCCTTTTCACTAATTTAACCAAAGCACTGCATTTGTATTAATTATCATTAATTCTCCCATTCAGTAGTCTGACACTTTGAAGCATGTTAGGTATTAGCTGGACTGAAAATCTCCATGTCAAGAATTCCTCTGGTACTGAATGAGATGCCTATTTGAACAATCCAGGAGCTTACCGTGACACAGCAGCAGCACCTCAGAAGCTGCTTAGTCATATGATGAGGGCACCTTAACCAAGCTTTCCTAGCACAGATGCCCGTGCTTCAATTTGATAAGCACATAGCTACACAAGCAGAACAGTAAGCCAGTTTTTATAGACTCACAGTATTTTCCAAGATCTCACATTAACAGGACATAACAGCAGCGGAACTTCATTTCTGAAGACATCTTCTGTTTTGACATTGACACTTGTTACTAAACTCTGATTTCATATATTAATATACATCACACTAGATATTTTCTGTAAGGCTTTTAATTGAAATAAAGCACAAGTAACATTGATACTGCGACTCTTCTGGATAGTTGTGCATTTTACACTGTGATGGCATATCTTGTAATATTACAGAGAAAATGGGAGTTACCTGCACCTACAAGTGTTTCAGCTGCATTTGAACATGTTCAAGACCAATAATTTATTAACTTAGAAGAAGGAAAATGAAACATATTGAAATGATCTCAGCTACCACATTAGTATAAACCCACTGAAGTTCATCTAAATTCCTGGTTTTCATGCAGTAGCTTCTAATTCTTTTCCATTCTCAAATCTGATCCTTCCTACCAATGTAGAAGTTTTCCATGCCATGCAATACAATACAAAGTCAAGATCTCAACAAACAAAAGAGACTAGAGCTTTATGACCACCTGCCACTGGCTCCCCTCCCAGCTTCTCTAAGTGCACATTTGAGGAAGGTAGAGAGAAGTAGAAGAAATAAAACAAGAATAATTGGGGGGGGGGGGGGGATATGATATATAAATCTAAGCCTCGTATCTCATCCCATCCAGGGGTTTTATTCTCCAAGGCGGAAAAAAGGATGTCTTCTCATAGCTTCTACAGAATGCACTTGCCCTAGAAGTTTCACTTACTATATTTCATTTCCTGGGGAAAGGAGGAGGTAGACAGTCAAAGCAGGACAAAGACAAAAAGCTTGCTGTATCCTACAACCTAAAGTCAAACAGTGCTTTGTTCCAGCCTAACATTCATACATGTCTTGGTCTTTCACAACAAAGGCTTTTATGTTAACTCTGGAGGTGTTATTTTATTCCTAGAGAAAATAAGTTGCCCCATTCCCAACCCTCCATCTATCTACCTACCTACCTATCACAAATGAAGGCTACTTAAGTGTTGGCATAGCATAACTCACTTGGTGCAGAGTTGACACATTAATGTAAAACAGATTATATAGGAACCAAAATTCAGGCCCTTATCCTCACAGCCTTAAGAAGGGAAACCCCTTCATGCATACAAATAGGGCTGTTTCCCTACTTCAGGTCTTGCAGATGCAAACAGAAGCAACCAAGCCTAGTTTTCTTGACAGGTATCCTAGATAGACTATGCCTGCAGGGAGATTATGTCAGCTCTAGACCATTTTTTAAGGTGAGTTATTCACTACAAGAATGTAATGCATTTTACATACCAAACCAAAGCATTAACCATCACCTTCTAACCCACAAACCACATCAAGTGAGGAGAGATATACCAAATACTTGACAAAAAAAAAATCAAAGTAAGGTAAGGACAATGGTATGAAGCAGCCAAGCGAATAGTCAAGATGCTAGCCCATATTGAACTTAATTACACACTACTTCTGCTCATCTTAATTATGTTTATATAAGCAATAGTTATCCAAAGACTGCAACATGTTAGATTTAGGACTCCAGCCTTTAAGGGAAAGCACAGCATATAAATCCAGTTCACTGCTAATTTCATTTTATAACAAAAGATGAGACACTTTTATTATGTAATGTCCTGGTAATTTTCAGACTTGCTATTCAAGTTCTGAAAATCTCATCCATCTTAGGTGTTTCTGATTTTGCAATAGTTTATTTTAATTGAAAATTGAAGGGATTCCCTTTCAGCTGTACAGATATTTTACATTAGCCAAATGATCATTAAGCAAGACTACTTATAGCTTCCCCCGTGTTAGTCCAAATCTCACCTGTATTTTTGTAGGCTAGTCTATACAAGCCTTGGGATACCAACATTATTAGAAACCTTCAAGAGGAATGGGAAAGTTAAAAATGGTAAAGGCAAGAAGAAATTGCAATGCCATGCTTACTCTGATGAACACAGTATTCCACGTATCACTTAAACTCATTAGAAACTTGCAATGTTATCTTAAAACTTTCTCCAAACATACAGAAAATAAGTTCTCCCGTTTTCACCATTAGATGAATAAATTCACCTAAAGAGAATATTACAGCATGTCATTTTATGATCTCTCATGGATTTGAGATGTTCTGTTAGTCCTCAATTAGTAATTAGGTTAGTGAGTAATATGTCCAGTCACTGCATTTATTTTCCCATTTGCAAACAGCTGCAGTTCAACATTTTAATATACTTGAAGATTAATAAAAAAAAAAGCTTATTTTAGTTAATAACTTGGAATGTAAGCTAGTGTTTTCAGATGTCAAAATCTAACTGTCTATATATAAACCATGCAAACCAGTGGAGACTTCTTCACTGTTCTGCAATTTACATTCATCAATGCATCACAACGAAGCATCAACTAGCATGTCAAGATTTAAACTTCAAATATAAAAAGCATACTAATACAAAGAAGGGAAAAAGCCTCTGAAAACAATAAATATAAAATGAGCTTCACACTGGAATATGCTTTGTACCATCTTTCCATTAAAAGAAATTTGATTGCTTCTGCTTCAACTAGTACAGCTTTTCCCCTCGGTGGGGACTAACCAGAACAGTCTCCCTGCCTTTTAGTATAGCAGGAATAAAAGCAGGTCAAGTTACACTCTGTTAATCCAGCAGATGTAGGTCAGTTTAGGATAAATATTGGAGCAAATGGAAAATACCAGAGTGCCTACAACAACTACTACTGTGAAGTAATTTGGCCTTATTCTCTTCAGAGCTGTCAGTCAGTCAGTCACAGTTGTGGAGTTTCCTGTGCTGAACTTGAAAAGCCAAGAGTTTTAACACTTAGGTCAGTACAGCTGCACCAGCCTACTAAGCATCTGCCCAAAGTGGCAGTAATACAATGCATTATATACTGATAATATCCAGAAAAGTGGAACTATTATCATAGGGGGTCACAAATTATTTTTGCATATGACAGCATATTGTAGCTAAGATTTGGCAACTGAATTACCTTGATTAGAATAACTGTTTGATTAATATAGTGGTATATAAGAAACTTAAAATATAAACAGAATATTTTCATCTCTTACCCAAGGATAATCTCTCACACTGTCCTTCCTTCCCATCCAGCAAAGACGATGACAGGTTAGTCAAACTGTTTATAGTAAGATGATGATAGAGGGACTAACAAATTTATGCAGACTATCATTGTGCACTGTTTCACAAATAACCTAAAGCTTCCCAACTGCATTCACAGAACAAGGAATAAGCTGGGGAGGAGCTGAATAATATCTCTTTATGCATCCAAAACTTACACAGAGAAACCTTCATCTCTAAAAGCTTTAAGGATTCAAACTGAAAAATACTGACTACACACTAATTTTTCTAAAAGAGCAGCTGCCTATGAACAGCTAATGTTCTTTAACAGCTAAGTAAGAAAAGGAGAATCCTAAATTGAGTATTAAAAGATTGTATGAAGAATAAATTTAAGAATTTACAGTAATGTAAAGCTATATTAAAAGTGATTTGCTGCTACTTACAATGTGACAGCTATAAAAGCTGTCACACTCTCCCAAAAGCCATTTGATTGAACTAGGAAGCAGTAAATACAACTCAACTTATGGTTAGGAAGAAACGATCTTTCCCTCAAAACTCCCAAATTTAGCAGGCACCAAACACTCCTGAGTAAGACTCACAGACACCAAGACCTCTGGTTTGCAAATAAAAGGACAAGAAAGGACACAAGTATGATTTTATTCTTCACATTTACAGATGTTAGGTAAAGAACAAGTAGGCAGACACTGTTAAAAGAAGAAACAGAGCCCTCCAGACATCTACAAGAATAACTACCTATATTCTTCACTAAATCCTTCCTGCCCATTTCAAGTTCTCCATGTTAAAAGTCATATGTCTAAGACATTACTATTAAAGAGCGCACTGAGAAAATGCAACACACAGCCTCCAGTGTCCGCACTTTGCTTTGTTATTGAAAAAATGTTCTGTTTCTTCCTCTCCCCCTTTAAAATCCTATTATGATAGCACGCTATGTATTGACATTTAAAGCACCCATCGTGAGCTTACTGAGCATTAACATAAAAGGAATTGTAAACATTCAGGCTTTGTCTTTTTCATTTTTAAAATGAAAAGATGCTGAAATAAGTTCATAAAAAAAAAAAAAACAAAAAAAAACACCAACACATTAAGAACCCTTGCAAAGATACCCCCAATTATTCCTGAAAATTCTCAATTCTTTGCAAAATGTTTTACCTGTGTAGAAAGTTAAGTTGCTCAAGGGCAGATTCTTGAAAGCAATAATGATATTATAATTTACTCCTGAGCACTGGAATATGGTATTTGCCTTTCTTTCAAACACACCTAAAAACACTAATTGGGAAGAAGGGATATACTCATTAAGATCATACTTAATATTTATGCAATCCCAAAGGAAAATCATATTAAACTGTCTACTCATCATTCCACATTTGTTTTGGAATGCATATAGTAAAAACTACATCAGTGGCATTCTCTCTAGAGAAGACCCTCCATTGTTCTGAGAGTGTAACAGAATTAGCTTGCCATTAGATTCATGTTTTAAAACAAAATTGAAGTACTCCTTTCTCTTGGAGAAGGCATTAAGACAAAGACAGCATCTTCCATTTCTACTTTTTAAATATTAGATGAGGAGGAATCATTGTGCTAACACAGTCAACCATGCTCTGGTTATACTGCTATTCTCTTGGCAGTTACCTGATGTTCATGTCTAACCACAGTTATCAGTTAATCACCATTTGTGAGGCATAAAGAAAAAATTCCACTCACAATCCAATCTTGACTTATACATAGCAATATTTAAAGAACATCCTTAATTATTAGCACTAGATATCTTAAGGTCCTTTCCAATCCTAACTATACTATGATTTGATAAATCACATCCAACACACTTTGTCAGTTGCAGGATCAGGACAGAGTAATAGTAAAAGTAATTATAAGAACTAAGGCTTCTACAATAAAAAACTATGGCTTACAGGCACTTATTTTACCTTAATTGTCAGTTGCAACTCCATTGTAAGTACATTTCAAAGCATAGAGGTATTCACTGGTTTACATTCCTAAAACAAACTTAAAATAAAACAAGAGAAGAACTAACAAGAAAGTACAAAAGAAAAATTTGTTTCAATGGAGGTGCTTCTGTTGATCAACATCTTCCTGGAGTTACTTCTTCAATGAGAAACTTCAAAACCATTTACTAACGAATTGCTGACAGAAACTTAATATGTTGTGTGTAAGACTGATAAAGATTGTAAGAGTGAGCAATTTCTATTCATGTATTCCTTGGGAAAGCTGTATGACACCATCAATGGGAATTGGAATTATTTACCTCATACTCTAAAACAGAACATTAACTGCTGTATGATGACTATCAATAAAAAAACATTAAGAAAGCAAGCAAGAGAATTCATAAAGTATGAACTAATCTAATATCTAAGCAGCTAAATAAGCCTACGCAGCCTTGGTTAAATTGACAGAAGTCATATAAAGACAGCCACCACCAAGCAGACTAGTACAGTTTATGTTTCAATTCATACATACAAGATCCAAAATAAAGATCCCATCAAAACTACTGCCTCCTAATCTGTAATCATCTATACCCTCCAAGAACTTAAAGAATTACAACAACATGCTTTTGACTTTCTGCATACGATATTAGTGTAAAACCCTTAGCTGTCAAGACAATCCCTATGCTTCCAGCATCAGGTTGCCAAGATCTTGCTACCAGAAGTCCTACTGAATATTCAAAACAGACTTTAGGTACACAAGCTGAGTAATGTACAACAACTTCATCTTAACTCAGATGATCTGAGAAGTACCCATTCGCATTGTTAGCTCATTAATTTCATTATTGGTTGTTGGTTGGTTGGTTTTTTGTTTTTGGTTTTTTTTTTTTTTTTTTTGTTGTTAATTCTGCTTATAATAGATCTGGACTTATGAGGAAAAAAAAAAGGTCTCACTCATAAGCAATTATTTGTCCTCATTGATTTTCTGCATCAGTGATCACCATTTCGGACAAATTAAAGTGTCCCTACATTATTTCCATTAGTAGAGAGGTTGCAAGCATTCAAAGCATCTGAAGAACCCATGTTGAGAATATTTGCCGGGCGTTGGCAGAGAACTGAAAGTAGATCATTTGCTACCACATACGGCACTACCAAGTGTCTTCTCAGGAGCAGAACACACTAAGGCATTAGATGCCATTTGCATTATCACACAGCAGGGGGCTATAGCAGCTACAGTTCCAGGATAATCTTAACCCATATCTCTATACTATCAATCCAACAAAACTGTTATTAATATTAGAGTTTCACACAGGATAACTCTTTGTTGTAAAGAGCTTACTTTTCAGGTTGCATGAAAACAGCTCAGGTGCCGTACTCCAGTTATTCGAAAGATAGGCTGTCCCCCAGCTGATAATTTTGCTTAAAGAAAGCAAACTCTAGAAGCAGAAAGAAACAATGAAAATGAAACAAAAAAGTAAGGCTGTCTGGAAACATACCTAACAGTTTAACCCCTTGGGACATCATTTAAGTACTCCTGAATCATTACAGTGCACAGGCTAAGAACAGCAGCCAGAGATCCTACTATTTTCACAGCAAACGCTGGAGAGGGCAAAGCAGACTAATATCATACCCAAACTCAGCTGACAAACCACTTTTCAGCTCAACATGTTATTACTCCCTCTTCCACCTCCATTGCTTCCTTTTCACAGCAAGCAGCTGACACTGGGTTCTTTTACTCCTTGCCTGGCTCCTTTCTGAAAGGGCTGCTTGCTGTTAATGCTATTCCATGCACAAGCTGAGAAGTATTGTTCTGTGCCCTCTTGCCTCAGCTGATGCTTCATCAATACTCAGGACAGATTCCTTAAGCAAGCCTCTCCACAGATCACGCCAGAAAGGAACACTTCCATCCAGGCCACACATCAGCTTGACTTTTTGTCACCTTGGCTTTAAACTTAATTAGCTTCAGTTTCACTAACAGGAACCATCCATAGTCACAGTCCAGAAATGCTTTGAATCCTCAGAACAAATATCTTATTCACATATCGACCTGACAAAAAAACCTTCATGTCCTATAGCCCACAAACAGGAAAACAGAGAAACCTTAAATCCATTGAGCCACTTCACCACGTTGTTTGGGGAAGCAAAGCAAACCAACAGGGGAAAAAAAAAAAAAAAAGAAAAAACACTTTTAAATGCAGGTATAAAGCTGCCATCAACAAATGTGCTTGATGTGGTAACTGTGTCTGCTAGTTGTGCCAAAATAAATGGCAGAAACTGCAGAAACATTTGTGCAGTAGAACTATAAGGGGGGGCCAAAAAAAAATGTAATATTCTGTTAGCTGCAGTCACTATTCAGGGAAGTCTTCTAGCCAACATTTACTCATCATCTTCTCCAGTCTCCTTCACCTTAAGAGAACAGGATGGAAGAACTTACTTCCTCTCACTCATGTGTGAAGGCTACAGGTTCTTTGTACCTCCTTCCCCCAGTAGCGCTCAGCAACAGGGGCCTCTTGAAGCAGCACTGCTGAAGTGCAGTATACGGGAGCCTAAGGGTTTCCAACTGAAATTTTAGTCATGACCTGAAAAAATAATTCTGTGGAAAACTGAAAAGGGAGAGATGCTTTACAGACACGAAGGGCAAGCTGGGTAACACGTTAAGCATCGCCTTTCCCCATCTGCCAGGACAGGCCCAATCTGGTTATTTTCACACAGCCACAGTCGGATTTGTGTTAAACCCCTATCCTCACAACATGTTTTTTACCTGATGCAGTTCACGGAGTTACATTTTGCCTGGCACACTCTCTAAACTGCTGTGAAAGGCATCACTGTTTTTAATCACTGGGTTACTCTCCCAACTGCGATGTGCTGAATGCAGCTGATTGCATCTTAGGGAAGATCAAATCCTCCTCCTCCAGCAGCAGCCCCGATTTTATTGGTGACAGAAAGTCAGTCCAGACGCTTCCCACCCCCACCCCCCCCTTCCTTCCTTCGTAGGGCAATGAATCGACAATTCACAGGGAATGCAAAAGGCAGAGAGGAGCCAACCCCCAGGTGCAGCCCGCCGCACTTGCCCCAATAAATAATCTTGTATAGCACCAACACAGCAGCTCCTTGTGCAGTGACGTACAGGGCAACTCAAACATCGGCAAAGAATACAAATAGTCTTCGGCGATGGAACTACCCGCTGCTGGCCTTGCCGAAAGCTCTCTGCCCCCCCCGATCGGTAACTTGCTCGGGACGCCGGAGGCTCGTCTTGTGTGTCGGGCCCCACGGCTGCTGCCTTTGCTCCCGCTACGGGCTGCCAGCCGCTGCTCCCTCCCGATACGGCCCGACGGTAACGCGAAATACATTAAACTTGACGCGGAATGGCACGGCGGAGGAGGAAAGGGGGGAAATAGAAAAGCATTAATCTTACATGACCACTTAGTTTAATCGCCTCTCTTCTTCTCCCTTCCTAACTCGCACGCAGTGAGGGAAGCAGAGGCGCCACCCGCCGATACCCCCGAAGCCCACACGGCCGCCCCGAAGCCCACACGGCCGCCGCCATCCCGCCGCCGCAGGGGACGCAAACTCCGGGCGGCGGCGCGGAGCAGCGGGCTCGGCCGCGGGCTCTGCTCCCCCCCAAGCGGGAAAGCTCCGAGGGAACCCCCGCAGACAGCCGCCGCGGTTCAGCGGCACCCCAGCAGCGTGCGGCGGGTTTCCCTCCGCTGCAGCCGGCGCCACGTTTGACTTGCACGGATAACGTTAATTAGGGAGACCGGCGGCGAGGAGAAGGGAGGGGGAAATACATTCAGTCTGGAAACTAGCCGCAGGATGAGCCGCCCGGAGCAGGATGCTGAAGGTATCCGCTTGCGAACCCCCCGCTCCTCCGATTACCCTACGTACACATTCTATACCGCACACACAGAGGCGCATTCCCGGCAGTGGAGCAAGCGAAAAACGGGCCCCCCCAACCCCCGCTCCGCCGCCGGGGAGGCACGGCTGGAGCCCGCACGTTTCCCTGGGATGCTGGTGCAGCGCACTCGGTGCTGTTGCGGCCGCACTCGCACTTTCGGGTGCACGTTTGCGGCGGGTGAGAAGGGAGATGACGGGGAGTTGAAAGGGAGGCTGCAGGGGATGGCGAGCGACCGGTGGCAGGCAGGGAGGACAGAGGGGCAGGAAGAAGCCGGCCAAGGAGGGGCAGGAAGGGTTAACAGCCGTGCGGCGCGTTAGCGCTGGATAGCGCTACCCAGGAGGAAGACTAGGGGCGCCCAGCGAGGGGGAGCCGGCGGGGAAGAAGCGGGTCAAGAGCTGGGCGGCGGGGAGGAGGATGGGCGGGGGGGCTGGGATGCCCCGGGCCCTGCGATACCCTCTAGGGTCCCTCCCTCCCTCTTTCTCTCCTTCCCTCCCCGCGCGGGGCAGGGGTGGGGAGGAGGCGGTACCTTGTACGAGGATCCCGCAGAGGCTGTAGAAGCGCAGGAGCGCTCCGGGCTTCAGCCGCATCCTGGGGGCTTCCCTCGGGGTGGGTGGGCACCAGGCACGCAGATCCGCAGCCTCTCGCCGCTCCGCTCTCCGGGCGCTTCCTTCCCCCCGCAGGAGCCGCCGCCGCCGCCTCCGCCGCAGTGTCTCCCTCGCTGTATCCAGTGGGGTGAGGAGGAGGAGGAGGAGGACCAGGGTCGCGGGGGTGGATTAGGGAGGGAGGAGGAGGAGGAGGACGAGGAGGAGGGGGGAAGAAGCTGTTCTCTCCACCGGCTCCGGAGCTGCGAAGCAGGTTTAGGTTTAGGTTTAGGTTCAGGTTCCCCCCGCCGAGCGGTGCCGGTGCCCCCACTGCCTCCCTTCGCCGCTGCCCGCGGGCCCGTGTGCCCGTCCCGTCGCGGTGCGGGGAGCTGCGGTGAAGGCGCTCCGCTCCGCGCCGCTTCCCGGCTGGAGACACAAGGGCAATCTCGGCTGGCGAAGCTCCCCTTCCCTAGCCCCGCCCCTTTCTGCCGGAGC
>JASSUY010035019.1:0-28507 GCA_032466535.1 Forpus xanthops | reverse complement strand
CTACTGTATTTCTTAGAAAGTGGTCTAAAACACTGTAGCATAGTTTAGCAGACAACTGATTAGCTAGTAAATGAGTCTTCAGTTAGAGAGGCTGAATGAGTCTAGGACTTCCAGTGCGGAAGACAATGTAAATTTGGGTGATTGATGAAATTTATAAACATTTTTAAAGCAGCAACTTTGGAGATCTTGAAAACCTTGCTCTAAAATGTGTACTTTCCAGCAATTTGAAACCGCTTTTAGTAAAAAAACCCTAACTTAGCAATTACAAGGTCTCATTAAGTCTTATTTTTTGTGATGCTGCACTTACCTGTATTTATGATTACATACTCGAACTCAGTGGATTGCAGTCGCAGACTACAGTTATGACTCCTGTGCTGGACTTTTTCTGTCCTATAGAACAGCCAAACATTCTATTAGAATCTCTTTTTTTGTTACAGATACTGTTGCTTTTTTGGGCGTGTGTTTTTTTAAACAAGGAAAGAATGAATATATGTTCTTTACCTTAGATTACTTTACATCCTACTGAAGCAAGAACATAAAATAAGAATAAACTGTCCTATTTCTTCTTGTAGCAAGATCCAATCTCACCTATTAAAAATAGGTTAATAAAGGAAAATTCATTTACATCCTAAAGTTTTCTGAGTTTCCTGAAGAACTCTGAACAATCTTATTCCCTGAAGTTTTCAATGAAATCATAGCATATGGATTCTGCAGGGACTCACAGGACTGGACAATTTGCAAACTCTGAAGTGATTAATTTTAATAGCTAAGTTTTATGGAAGCCTTTCAATAGACAAAGTATGTTGAATCTGAAGCCCAGTTCAAGTATAATTCTTTAGCTGATTAAAAACAGTAACATAAACTGAATGCAGCTCAGGTTTAAAGATGCTAAGACTATTAATTGATAATAAAATGTATTTTATGTGCAAGCTGGGGTTATGACATCTGGAAATAACATCTCAGAATGAGGAAGAAAATAGAATGGACCAAGTCTCCTGTTTTCTATTTAGTTTAGTGAGCCTAATGTAGACAAAAACTCCATTCATTCTTGCTAAAATATTAAGAATAAAGCCGTGTAGTACAATAAAGTACTTTATGTCATGGCTCATGCATTAAAATATGACATTTATAAGAAGAAAATAGAAAATAAGATGAGAAAAATACGTTAGGTGATGAACTACATAGCTAAGAAGAGACATTAAAGGCTAATTTTCAAAGCACTCATACTATTAATGTGAACTTTTGCCTCCACAACAATCATTGTTTAAGGTCATCTTCCATTTGCAGACGAAAGTATAGACTGGGAACATTGTGTCCTCTGGGTTGCTCAATGTATGTTTTTTCTTCATTGTGGTTGTCTTTGAATTTGTAAACAGCTTAAAGTCAGCAAGGTCTTTCAGTTTTCATTTCTATAACACAGAGTATTTGGAGACTCATAGAGAATAATAAACAGGAATAATATATTAAAGTGCACCAGAAAGTTATATTTGGTACTTTGTATCTCATAGAAAAGATTGCTTGAATAAGGAATGTTAAGCAAGAAAAAATGTGGGAATAAAGTGTTCTTTATGCTATGCTCCGTTCCAGGAAACACTTTTGCACATGGTAAATTTTATTGAGGAAGACAGTCAAACCAGGTCTGAAGGACAGACACATTGACTATTAATGCTAGCAAGACTTATCTACATATGTCATAGATAAGCATCATTACAGTAGCTGATCTGGGATTTCTAATATTATCAGTAGCTGGTATGCATTCTGTCATGTTACCTAGGAATTAACCATGAGGCTATACTTATATACATACAAGTATGTGATATCAAGAAGTTACAATAATTCTTTTAGTATGGAGTCATATGAATGAAACAACAAAACTTCACTTGTGACTAAAATTTTTAGCGTATGGTAAAAATTTAATATTCATAAGACCATAGTAAGTCTGATTTATACTATTAAAAGATCTTCTCAGATATAAGACACTATTGCTCAGTAGAGTGCTTGCTGACTGCAATTTTGCATAAGCACATATGTAGTCATCTAAAATTGGAATTTTATCCTATTTATCTCAAACTTTAGATTTCCTGGTTTTCTGTAAAATCATTCATGAACAAAACTTGCCTGCTACATGCTAATGTCTTAATACTAAATATGTGCCAAAAAAAAAAAATCTGCAAAATTTTTAGCACTTTTGTTAAATACACTGTTTACCTTATCTGTGTGGAGAAAAAAGGAAAAGCATGCTCTGCTTCCTTTAGTTTCAAAATTCTCTGTTGTTCAAAAGGCTGACTCATGTATAGCTCACTTGAACTAGAAGATGTATATTCATTTCAGCACAACTTCATTTACAGTTATGATACAAGGCTCAGATTTGTTTCTTTTCTTTTGCTACCCTCTTTTGCTTCTTTCTTTTCTTTTCCTGCTTTCATTTTCTCCTCCTTTTTAATCCTGGAGAAACAGAGGAGATCAAACCAGAAGGGAGAATATGAGATACACAACAGGAACAGATTGTTTCATACAAACCTGATTCTAAGAGACAAAGGTGCAATATATACATATTTATTAGGGTCTCAGATACTTTGAAAAGTATTTCTTCAAAGCCTGAGTTTTTTCAATGACCTATCTCTTAGCTGAATTATAACCAGAAATGTATGTCGAATGACACTCAGCAGAGATTTTAAGGCAGTATTTTCAGGACAGGATTGATGTGAAACTGGGAAAGGTTTAAGGGTTTGTCTTTTTATTTTATTTTATTTTATTTTATTTTATTTTATTTTATTTTATTTTATTTTATTTTATGGCTATGTTGTTTTATTTTATTTTTCTATCCTGAATAAATTCCAGCATAATTATTTTATTGGATATAAATAATTTGAATCATACAACTAAAACTTGCTATGCAAAGATATTATTTTACCTAACCATTTCTCATATGTAAAAGTCAGTTGCAAGATCTTTAGGGGTGAGGATGGTACTTTATTGTCTGTTTGCACAATGAATACTATATAAATAGAAATGGTAATCAGTCATGGGAGTTACAAAAACTTGAGATTCATTAAAGAATATTAAAATCTCATTTTATCATTGTGATCTGCAAAAAACACTGATTTAAAATTTTGAAGTCTGAAATGAAATAAAAGAAATTAAAAGAGTAGACTAAGAATGATTACACACTCTTTCTTATTATAAATGCTCTCACCATAGTCTTTGCAAGGTACTTTAGAACACTACAGTGGCAATTTCTGACACCCAAATGCTCTAAGATACTTGAATACATATCAGAATTTAAACACAAAAATGACTGCACTGATTCAAGTGATACTATCTGTGAAATGTAATGTTAAACATATGCTATATATATTTTTAATAACTTGCCTAAGGCTTTTGGCATGTGCTTTATGTATGCATGCAGATATATTTTAAGAGGCTAGAATTTTAATTTAATAAATATTTACACTGTTCTGTATGCATAAGTACAGAATATATACAACAACATAAATGTTAAACAAGCATGTGGTTATAAAGTACTTCTTCTGAAGAACAATGACCAGGGTTATAAGTGAATTCCATAAGGAGGCAATAATTGTTATATATTACAGTTTTATGTATTGCAATCACATAAATTCAGACTGCAATTACACAATTACAAGCTGTCAGAAAATGATTTAAGGTATTTAGGTTGCTAATTATGTAATTTGACATAATTATAGTAATAAAATTAGGTCACAGATTTCTTTTTTTCCATTTTTTATAATTTAAAAATATTTTGCAAATAAGGGGTGGAAATGGACACTTGGTCCTTCAGTATGACAATGTTTGACCATAAATGAAGAAAATTTTTATCTTGTGTGCATTTACAACACTTGAAGGGTTAGGATCTGGGGCATAGGCAGGTAAGTCAAATGCAGAAACTAATGATACAAGACAAATATTAAACAAAATATGGATCTAGCATGTGTCTGATAAATACATTTCTCACCAAAACAGGCAGGCTGTAATTGCTGACACAGCATCAAAATGAAACCTATTAATGTGTAAACCTGAGAAATCAAAATATTTCACCATAATCCTGCACTTTTTTGTTCTTCATTAAACTGCTATTGAAATCAGTAGCACCATATATAGAGGAGATCAAACACCTAAAACCACCTGCAAGAATAGGAAATTGCAATATAACTTTTCCTGCAGTTTTTGTATCTGAACACAGCTAGAAAGCATAAAGGAAATAGAAGATTGAATACACTGAAGACTAATTGCAAAGATGAAGATAGGATGTGAAAGTTGAGACTGTTCAGCCTGGAGAAGAGAAGGCTGACTGGAGACCTCATAGCAGCCTTTCAGTATCTGAAGGTGGGCTATAGGGATGCTGGGGATGGACTCTTCATTAGGGACTGTAGTGATGGGACAAGGGGTAATGGATTCAAATTTAAACAGGGGAAGTTTAGATCGGATATGAGGAAGAATTCTTTACTGTGATGTTGGTGAGGCAATGGAATGGGTTGCCCAGGGAAGTTGTGAATGCTCCATTGCTGGCAACATCCAAGGCCGGGTTGAACAGAGCCATGGATGGCATGGTTTAGTGGGAGGTGTCCCTGGCAGGGGGTTAGAGTTAGATGATCTTAAGGTCCTTTCCAGCCCTAACTGTTCTGTGATTCTATGAATTAGCACAGCTATAGATATCACTATTTGCTGGTGACTAAATAAGTTAAGACCTTTTTAATATTGACAAAAAAAAAAAAAAATCAAAATCTCATTGTTATCTTAATGATTTCAAATACTTTGAAAATCAATAAAAATAACAGAAAAAGCACATTCATATTTGTATTCTGATGTTTAGAAATTAAAAACAGTTCATAAGAAAATGTTAGTTTAGATGAGCACATAAACAGTGTCTTTTTTTCAAAATCTAAATCTGGAATGCTCATGAAGATCTGTGTGAGGTTAATACTGTGTAAACACATTAAAGAAAGTCTTTTGCTTTAATGAGTACATTTTAAACTTAACAGTTTAAATTACAAAAATTTATGCATGTGCAATGTGTTGTTTAAAAACAGCATCCCAGATGATGGTGACAATATCAAAGAGATACGACACATCCAACAGAAGAGTGTGTATCATAGAAGAATCTGTCTCAGTAACACTGATTTATTCTGACACAAAAATGATTACCAAGCTTTTCTTTGTTTCATTCACAAAGTTAATATTAGCTCAATTTACCAAGACCAGAAAATGACCTCACACATTGGCACAGGACTACTTACATCATCTGATTTCTAGGGCAACACCAGGGTTAATTTTGACTCAGGCAAGAAGCATCCTCCCAAATAATACCTAAGCAGCATTTGAAATCTTTAAAAGATCAGGGAAAATGTCCTATAAACAAAACTTATCTTGCTTGAAGAAGGAAAACATCATATGGTTGTGGATTGTGCCATTTCAGTGGCTTGCAGGGTCAGATGACAAACCTTAATCCTCATTCCTCACAGTGGATGTTCTGAGAAGGGTTTGTATTTAACTGTCTTGTAGTAGGGGTGCTACAGAAACTAGGGTAAATCATTACATCTGTACTCCAGAAAGCTAGAAATATCATTTTACAGCTAATTATCCAAATATGAACAATGAAAAGAGTATCAGTCTGTTCTGTGGTGCTGTACTGAGGAGAAACACATTAAAGAATTAAAACTGCTCATGCCAGTTGTTGACACTGTAAAGTTATATGAATATAGGAGAAAGACTAGTGTCCTCCTACTGCAATTCTTATTCACACTGCAGAGCACTGTAGTAACAGCAGTGCAATTCTAATTACTAGTGTCCTGTGACTTAGGGCTAGAAAATCAGTTCCTGACCACCTAGTTCATATCACTATCCAAGGAATAAACAATCAAAATGATTAAGTAAACCACATATTTCTCACTACTGCCCCACAAGGCTCCCTATTATATTTTTTTCTCACTTTGCAATTTCTTAACTTCTGGGATTATGCTTTAATCTGAAGGAAAATTCTCCATGATATGGAACAGATTAACTGCCTTCTAGTCAGAAAGGAAATCACTAATATTCTGCAAATGAGTTTAGGTCACACCACCACAATTTCTTTCCTCTCTATATTATTCAGTGCCTTTTCTTACTTGGAAGAAAATAATTTTATGTGATGTGAGAGCTATCACAAAAACATGGGATTTTGCTCATAAGCCTTCATAATATCCTCTACAGATTTTCATATAAGCGGCAATTAAATGTCCTAGTAGCACACCGCTCGGAGATTAAATGAACTGTTCCTTAATAGCCATTCAGTTTTTACAATAAATTACCTCCCAAAACTGAAAACTAATCAATTTTACTATTATACTTTAGTCTGACTTTTTTTCCATCTTCAGAGTGCCAAAGTAATTATAGGTATAAAGGATAATTGCATACTCCAACAATTCTTCTTTCCATTTTAAAATATTTGTTACATACGCTTTCATCTCAGCCATACAGTTGAGTGTACATTGTACAGGAACAAATAAAATTTCTACTGATTTCAATGAAAGTAAGATCAGATTTGCATCATATTTTCACATATTACTTTCATACTTTCTGTTATGTTATGCAACAAAAAGTTCACCTGAACATCCACAAAGGAGCACACAGAGAAAGTGGCAAGTGGGAGAGGATCACATAATATCCTGCTTTAGATCCACCCAGGCCCATCCCAGGAGCCAATATCCCACCAAAGGCCAATCTGCACAAGGCCAGAGGAGCAACAAGAACAAAACAGGTGACAACCCAAATTAAAGATTCAGAGAAACATAAGTCTTCTGGGGAATCTCCCATGGGTGTCCAGGAGGCCCTCATCCCCATTGACCTGTTGCAACACCACCATGACAAGTCAGTGCAGAAAAACCTTGGAAGCAGAAGGGAGGTATCTGCAATGAAGGACACATTATGGAATGCAGGGTAAGAATACCTGGGGATTGCACAAGATCTATTGTGGAACTGGGGCAGGAGCACCCACTCTAGCAAGGCACCTTGGTTACATGACAGCAACCTTCCTCTGCAGGCCAATCCCCTACACACTTGCATTGTGGATGCTGCTGTGCTGCAATCAAACAGCATAGCAGACAGGTATGCCTGTGATTTTATGATTTCTGTCTGAGAAAAGCTATTTCTGTTCCAGCGGAAAAAAAAGAAATAGTTTTCTGCATAGACAGATAAGGTGCTTTTTTTTTTTTTTCCCAAAATTGTGTCACAAGTTGTGGTAAATCAGGAAAGAAAAATGCATTTTATTTATCAGCTGCTGAATGTTTATTGAGATCATTCTGAGATGATAGAATTTCATCATGTTCTGTCTGGTTCATATATTGGTACATAAAACTATAGACCGTGAAGTGATCCATCTGTCAAATCCATGAATCTCCAGTTTACAGACAAGGATGCAGTGTGGGACAGTATAAACATATTGAAGAAGTCCAGGTAGATGATATCAGTCACTATTCGTGTATCCATCAATGCTGTTCCCCCACCATAGGCAGCCACTGAAGTTGTCATGCATGGATGAAGCCTTGTTCGCTGTCACCAATAACCAGCTACCTAGCACAAGGGCAGGCTCTGGCCTCTTCATTCAGAGGCCATCCATGCACCCATGAACAGCTGACCTTTCACAGCTACTAAAAGCCAGTCACCTACATCCAGTACAGTGATATAGCTAAGCTTATCTCTGAGATTTCCTAGATTAGGCTACAAGTTTATGTGACTTTCATATACAGCTTTTGGGGTGATTCAAATTCCTATGAGCCTGGCTAAGTATCTAGAAAAAGGTGAATCTTCACCAAGAAAATATCATAAGTAGTCTTCTACTATTCCTATTATGTGTCTATTTTACCAACTTTTAAAAGACTGGAAAGAGGATTGGTCTGGTTCAAGACCATCTTAGGAACTTGAATATACACAAGTCCATGGGACCTGGGGAAATCCATCTGTGGGTCCTGAAGGAGCTGGCAGATGAAGTTGCTAAGCCACTGTCCATTGCATTTGAAAAATCATGGCAGTCAGGTGAAGTTCCCGATGACTGGAAAAAGGGAAATATAGCCCCCATTTTCAAGAAGGGGAAAATGGATGAGGCAGGGAACTACAGATTCTTCAATGAAAATCAATAGGCTATATATTGTGATGGCATCATCCCATGCCTCTTAAGGGCCTACGGACCTTTAGAATGTTTTAAAAATTGTTTCTTTTTCCCCATTAATACCTGATATAAAAAATTCTAAATGCACATACTTGGGGTAATAATAGTATATCTTTAACCAAACAGTACAAATTTAATTACTTAGCTTTATATTTATGTTACAATAGAACAGACACTATTAATTATTTCATTTTAACCTAATATTTCAATATGCCAAGAGAAAGACAAAAGGAACCATTATAAGGCTAACAGTATACTGTTCTAAACATTCAGTAGCTGAAAACTGACATGTGGAATAAATTTATATATAGCCACTAGCTGAAAAAAATAATTATTTTAGCTGGACACTGATATCAAAAATTGTTGTTGGCGTATGAACAGTGAATATATAGTGTTGTTATATGCAGCAAAAAAGGCAGAGTGAAATTTCATGAATACGACACACATTTCATTAGAAATCAGCAGTCAGTTACTGAAGGAAACACACTAATATGTCTATTTTATCTACAAGTCTCTAAATTACATTTGGATTCTGTGGAATCCACTTTTAACCAAACCTTTTTTCAACTACTTCTTTGAATATTAAAATCAAAGAGTAAATGATTTTCGTGGATTAATAAGATCAGCCTGGTTTACAATTCTCTTTCATTGTGCCTGCTCTAGGAACTCAATATTTACAATTTACGGAGGAAGACTTAAATATCCCTTATTTTGATGTTTCCTTAATATTTCTCAGTATAATAATGTTAAAAAAGAATTTTTTTTTTTTTTTTAAGGAGGTATAAATGTCCAAGGGTATTTAAAATGAGATTTTCAGTAAATCTCTCTCACTTTTCTGTCTAAATAACAAAAGCCTTTAGAAGACTTTGCAGGTATATAACAGACATCTGCACTACTTTACTTTTATTTCTGTAGTTTTTTTTTTTTTCTTTTTCTTCCTATTTCTGCTCATAGAAAATAATAGAGGCATTTTTTATCCTTCTTTCTTCTTTGCAGAGGCTCATCTGCCCAACCAGCAAAATCTATGAAATTACAGAATTTATTTTTTGAATGTGAATCTATGATCTTCCAAGTCAGGCCTATCCAGTCACAACCTGAAGTTTTAAAAGACCATTAAATTTACTATGATTGTGGTTTGTAGGTTTATAACCCCAGGATTCCTGAGACATGCAAGAGAAGAATAAATCTGGTACTTGAATATATCTCTCCTTATGCAAATTTTGCATAGACAAAAAGGAATAACTTAAATCTTAGTTTTAGCACAAAGTTGCATCTTTACATTCATCTGCTGTTTCAGCTATTTAACAAAGTCTAATATGAAATTCCAGGAGACTTAATTTCATTACCAAAAGGCTGTGTATCTCATCCAAACTATCTGTCACTGTTTAATCAGTGGAGGAACAGAAATTCCGTTAGAGAAGGAGACTCTTGTTATTTATATGTGTTATGAGAAAAGCCCCATATAATGCAAAAATGCTTTGTTAGTGTAAAAGTCACATCATGTTAGGTATGCAGATTTTAACATGGCATAAAGTGTTTTATTCAGTAATGTGAAAGTAAATTTTAGTGTCATTAAAGATGCATCAAGGTATGCAGGACATATATATGAATGAGGGATGACTGGGTCTTACAGAAGACTGTGGTCTCCTGGTGGTGGCTGGAAAACACATAAAATATCCTATAGCACCTTAAATTACACTGCGTTGTTCAGATGAGTGGTTTGAGATAAACTTCAGATAAAATAAATAGCAACAAAGATGGATTCATTTTAATTACGCAGTTTGGATTAAGCTGTTAAAACACTAATTGGTCTAAGAATAAATGCTTGACTAAATATGTGATGAATCCTGTAAAAGGATTCTGAATGTCATGTTACAAAATTTATGTGCTTGCTTTTTTCTTTTAATATTTCTTAAGCATTGTTTTTCTATCGCATCAGTATTATGTGTGCACATGTATAATTACAAAATATTCTTGCTGACTGCATTTTTTCTTCCATGTTTTTTTCTGTCATATGTATTTGGATTGCAAAAATCATTACTTACACAGCTAGTAAGACAGTATATATATAAAAAAAAACAGTCTACTATTGAAAGGATAAATGTCAAATGTCATTAAATCTCTAAGGAATTAGTTTGTTACAAATAAGATATCACTTAGTTTCATTTGCGACTTTAAAAACACATGATGAAGGATTTCTGGTTTTCTTTTTTTAGGGGAACAAGGGTAGTGTTTATGTTTTCCCTGCTTATTTTATACTTTTAACATAAATAATTGTAATAGAAAGATTTTACATTGTGTAAAAATCTTTGTAACAATAATGATAATAAAGGTAATAAAAGCTTCAACATATTCATTGCACTACTACTGAGATCCTAATAGCTCCTCCAAGTCCTTGGCATGTCATACCATGATGACTCAGTGTGTACTTGTAGCATATTTAATTTTCCCCATCTTCACAGGAAAACTGAAAGCAATGTAACTGTTGAGAGATTTTTAAAATGCTTACTGCCATGACATTTCAATTTCTTCTTTAGGTTAAAATCCTTCCTTTTATGCTAAGAATTTTCTAAACCAGACATAGAAATACCACCATGTCTACACTTTTTGCTGTAGGGCCCTTGGAGACTCCTGTTCTGCGAAGTCCAGCATGCAGCAGGCTGACTTCGGGGCAACTGGCAGCTCTTTGTCATTAACTTGAGAAGCTCTTCTCAGAGCTGACCATCTTTTACAAGGGCTTCCTCAAGACCTGCAAGCTATTTGCAGTTGCTATGGTGTAAGATCTACTAGCAGAGTCTCTGCTATACAGCAGCCACCTTCCTCTGTGGGGACCCTACCCATGTGCAGAAGGGTGGTCCTTGAGGGCACCATGAAGACTGGAGGCTTGATCTCATCTGCTCTTCTTACGGCACAACTTGGTCCTCCCAAGATGTTCCTCACCTTTCCCACATAGGAGGGCTGCCTTGCAACCCACATTCACCTTCTATCTTGAGCATGTGCATAGGCTCAGCACTCAGACCAGGGTCTGCAGCACCCATGTTGCTGTTTGAGACCTTCTAGCACACCACTCTGTATGCAGCCTGTTCTTCCTCTGGCCCAGAAATTCCTCCCTCAGAAGTGTCACTACACACTTGCTCCTTACCTGATGTGCTTCCTTGGCTTTGTGTGTCATCAACAGAGGAGGATGTAGAGCATACTGAACTCATTTGTGCTCCCAGTTGGTTTCTGATCCTAATATATAGTGTGAAATTGGTGACTGCAGCCCTGTTCACATCATGATTCACAAGCACTCATTGTTCAGAGGGGGATTTCTGCAATGAATGGAAGGCCCTAGAGCATATTTGCAGATGGCGGGCCAAGTGCCAATACCTTCTACCAGAACTCCAGCACTCCTGTTGAGGTTGGAACTACACTTCTCCCTTCAACTTTGTATCCTTTCTGATGGCTCCCTGGGTGAGCAGCAGAGGGAAGTCCCAAAGGGTCCATAAAGGAAGCGCCTGTTGCCATGCCTGTCCCACTGCCCCAGCCAGGTGCAAGGCAGCTGGGGAGTGCCAGCCCTGGGTGTTGTGCATCTCCCAGGGGGCATGACAAACCAAGGCCAGGCCAGCAGGTCAGCCGGCAGGTGGGGTCAGGATCAGACCTGAGGAGGGGAACCAGGATCAGATGCAGGCTGGAGATGCCTTGGATGAGACATGGTGGGATCCTCTGCCAGCATTCAGTCAATTAAATCTCAAGACCTCAAGAACATCCTGCACAAGAGGTTATAGATACACATTTCAGAACTTAAGCGGACTTGCATGGACTCTGCTAATCCCTGTTTAGCATATCTCAGCAATCAAACCCCATTATTCAGAAGTAAGAGATGTCACAGTCTAATTTTAAGTGTTATGAAGAAAGTCCTTTTTTAACTTCTCACATGCTTTTTTATTGCCTTCTAGTGTTTGTACTGGAAAAGACAGAAAACAATTATTCCATCATCTCCTCACAGCACTCCTGATTTTTTTGGTGTTGTTATTTCCGAGCACTCATCCTTCTTCTAGACTAAAAGTTCTTGATTACTTAGGCATTCCTTAATCTAAATTCATTATATGCCTTTGATTATCTTTATCAACTTTTCTGAAACCTTTGCATTTCAGTTATATCCTCTCTGAGGTGGAGAAACTATGGATTACAACATCAAAATAAGAATGTTTTTAGGTTTTTTTTTATTCTCTTACTGATTTATTTGTTTCTGTTACTGTTTCAATATTTGCTTTGTTTTTATTAGTGCTGCTAAGAAGTGAGTTAACATCTTCATGAATTATCTGTCATTGTTTAAGTTCTCATTTCTGAGTGAGAAAGGTTATCATAGAGTTTCTTATTTTACGTATGAAGTTAGGATTGTTTTTGTTTTATTTATATTGCTGTACCACAGTAACTTTGTGTGGTCTATCACAAATAGCTAGCATTCCTGAATAAAAAATTCAGAACAGTGGGTTTTATATCAGGCAGCAAAATTCTCAATAAAATAACAGCACTGGGAGTTTACCCGCATGTTTGAAACTAACAAGCATTAAAATAAGTTAAGCATTTACACTGAAATGTTCACATGCAAAGGAGAGCTCTACCAGCACAGGTCAGTCTGATTTAATAGGCAGGTAAGGATCATTGAGATGCCCTGAAGCATTCCTCCTCATTCAGAAGGACACACATCTCTTTTCATCCTTGTGTCATAACTATTAGGATAAGTCAGAGACTGAGGGACAGGGCAAATGACAATTGGTATCTTTTAGGCAGCTGAATCATACTTGAGATAAAATAAGTCACCTCAACAAGAAATGAGATTTTCTTACTACATTGTAATATATCAGTCAAAATGAGAGTCAACTTTTTTATGTGAATATATAAAGTCAGTTCAGCAGAGTAAATGGCCCAGCTTCTTTCCCAAGGTCTGAACACTCATCACCCCACAGCTTTAAAGCCAAACCCTGTCCTGTTATAATCGAATCTATTATAACCCTGTTCTATTATAATTATAGTTATAATTGACTTTCCTTCCTGATTGTCTGAATGTGCCTCAGTAATCCAAATAAATCATTGCTCCACTAATCATTGCATCTATGAATTTTTATGACCTATGCAATAAATGAGCTGTGCTTGTTGCAGACCTTTATTCTCTAATCCTTACCACTAGGTGTCAGAAAATTACTTGGGGCCAAAGATCTGCTGGACTTAAAAACGTTTATCTTTTCTAGGATTTAGTAGTACATTTAGTAGCATTAATACAGTTGGTGTTTTTTAAGTGGTATTCTGCCTGCAGCTTTTATTGCCAAAGACATGCTGGAATGGAACAGTGAGGGAAGGAACAGGGACTGGAGCAATGGTGCAGCCTAGAAAAGCTTTGAGAAGGGCAACTGTAGCCCAGAAGAGAATGTTAAAGGCTGAAAGATGGAAGCTGAAAAACGAAACCAGTTTGTCTATCATGAAACTACAACTGACTCTATACCAATCACTGTGAAGAAGAGAAAGCATAGCCTAAGATGGCATAGAATTTTTAATTAAGAACAACCATTGTAAACAAAAATAATAAAATAATAGAAAACTCCTTTTAACCAGGGAGTATGTACATTTTGAAAAATAGTTACCTTTTTTTAATGATGTATGTTGAAATTTCCTTCAACCCTATGAAACACCAGTATTTAATAACTTGGGGAGTGGGGGGAGGGAATGAGATTAATTCCTACCAATGCAGTAAACACATATTTTCATTGATATTATAAATATGCATAATATGCATGTCTTTAAATATATTGTAACACGGGTTGTCTGTTTTAGATATAAGCCAAACATTCACTTGTGAGTAGAAATATCCTCACAGAGTAAAAATGGAGCGCCAGTTAACCTGAAGACATACCTTCAGGCAATCAAGGTGAAACATAAGAACAATACTAATTATTCTTATAGATTTCTGATTTTTTAAAAACTTTTTACAAAAAAAAATAATGGAGATGCCACCTAAAGGGCATATTAAATTCTTAGCATACAAAATTTAGATCTGCTACAGTACTAATCAGCATCCAGGAGCTTCAACTCAGAGCGGCAACAGGCACCGAGGGAGACTCAAGCCCTGCGCAGGACGTGCCCTGGAGCCGGCAGCTCAGCAGATGCGAGCCGCTGACCCAGAGGGGGTAGTGCCAAGGAGGAGCGGCGCCAGCTCTGGGTGGTTAAAAACATGCCCCAGGAGTGAGAGCAACCTGGGTAGTGTCGAGGAAGTTTGCACAACACGGCAGGTTCGCGGCAGTTCACGTGGCTGTTCGTGTAGGCTGGTGAGTGGAATGGTGAGCACTTGCTGTATGACCAGGGTTTGACCTGGGAGCTCTGCTGTGGCTGCCCCGGTGGTGGCCAGCATAGGCACCCAGACAGAGCTGATGAGAGGGGAGGCTGCAGTGCAGAGCTCGGGGTGTAGAGAGCTGCTGCACTACTCACCTGAGGCAAGGATGTGCAATGGGCAGGGCTGCACTCGGTGAGCCCTGATGGAAGCCTTTCTGCAGCAGGTAGCTGAGCTGTGGGACACTATTACTAGGCTGAAAGATGTCAGGGAAGCTCAGAGGAAGCAGCACTGCTTGCTCTAAGAGCAGACTGTGCAGGGGACTCAAACATCTCCTGTTGCTCATGCACGAAAGGAGGCCACTAACCCAGGAAGCTAGGAAACAGCAACAGAAAAAAAAAAAAAAAAGTAGGAAGAGGACAATCAAAATCAAGGGGCTTCCTCCTAAACCTGATGTCCCCACCCAGAACTACTTTACTGTCCTGGAGGGGGCTGTTGAGGAAACGCACTACCACCAGGAACAACTGGTTGATGCACTGGTAAAGAAGATCACTAGTGGTGCTGCCAGGAAAAACCGGTGGGTCATAGTGGTAGGAGGCTCTACTCTGAAAGGAACAGAGGAACCCATCTGTAGGCCTGACTGTCTTACGGGAGATGTGCTGCCTACCAAGGGCACAGACCGGGGTGATGCAGAGAGGCTGCCTGCTTTAGTCTGTCCCACTGACTATTACCTACTTCTAGTAATTCGTGTGGGTGCTAGTGATATAGATAGCAGCTGCGTGGAGAGCATGAAGAATGACTACAGAGCTCTGGGAGAGGTGGTTAGGGGATCTGGAGCTCAGATTGTCTTTTCATCAATTCTCCAGGATACAGGGCCAGACCTTAAAAAGGCTGGGAGGATTGGTCAGGTTAATAAATGGTTAGAAATGTGGTGCTATAGTCAGAGGTTTGGGTACCTTGAACGTGGGACTCAGTTTAGTAGGCCAGGTCTACTGGGGGCTGGTGGAGCTGGTCTGACAAAGGGGAAGAATGGTTTTGATAGGAGGCTTGCCAGACTGATCAAGGATGATTTAAACTAGATGTGTTAGGAGAGGTGGCATCATTTCATCCCAACACACCCAGTCAGTTGTTGGCACCTATAATAAACTTTCAGAGCGATTTAGAGATATTCCAGCTGCTCCAGCCAATGAGCCAGATTCAATTAGATGTCGGCTCAGATGCTTCTATACAAATGCCTGTAACATGGGGGACAAACGAGAGGAGTTAGAGATGGGCGCATATCTGCGGAGTATGATATAATAGGCATCACAGAAACATGGTAGGATGGCTCCTATCTGGTGTGTTGGAATAGAAGACTACAGGCTCTTTAGGAAAGATACTCCCAGTAGTGGGGGAGGGGGAATTACCATTTATGTTAGGGATATGCTGAAGAGTATGGAACACTATCTGGGGACAGGCAAGCAGTCAACAGAGGGATTTGTGCATCAGGGTTAGAGGGAAAACAGCAATGTTAGACATTATAGTGGGGATCTGTTACAGACAGCCTGATCAAGAGGACTCTGTGGATGAAGCGCTCCATACACAGATAGGAATACCCTCATGCTTGCAGGCCCTCATTCTCATGGGGGACTTCAACCACCCTGATGTCTGTTGGAGGGATGGAACGACCTGGTACAACCAATCCAGGAGGTTCCTCAATTGTGTGGAAGACAACTTCCTTCTGCAAGCAATAGAGGAGCCAACAAGGAGAGGAGCCATACTTGACCTCATCCTCACCAGCAGGGAAGGGTTGGTTGGAAATAGGACCCTCCAGGTCAGCTTTGGTTGCAACAATCATGAGATGGTCGAATTCAAGATCCTGAGGACAGTAAGAAGAGCATGCAACGAACTCACTGCCCTGGACTTCAAGTGAGCAGAATTTGGCCTCTTCAGGAATCTGATTATTAAAGTTCCATGGGATATAGCCCTGTAGGGCAGTGGGGCCCAAGACTTTTGGATGGTATTCAAGGATCACCTGCTACAAGCTCAGGAGCAATGCATCCCAACTAGAAGGAAGTGCTGCAGGAGGGCCAGGAGACCTCCTTGGATGGATAAGGAGGTGCTGAGGAAAATTTGAAGGAAAAAAGAGAATTATAAAAAGTGAAAGCAAACACAGGCAGCCTGGGAAGAATACAGGGATGTTGTGCGGGAAGCTAGGGACCAGGTTAGGAAACCTAAGGCCAGCTTAGAATTAAACTTGGCTAGGGATATGAAAGATAACAAGAAGAAATTCTTTGCTGTAAGGGTGGTAAGGCACTGGAATGGGTTTCCCAGGGAAGTTGTGAATCCTCCATCATTGGTGGTGTTGAAGGCCAGGTTGGACATAGCCTTGGGTGGCATGGTTTAGTGGGAGGTGTGCCTGCCCATGGCAGGGTGGTTGGCACTAGATGATCCTTTCCAACTTGATGGTCCTTTCCAGCCCTAACTATTCTATGATTCTATGATACTATTTCATGCTTTAATCCCAGAGCAAATAAGATGTTAACACTTCACTCCTTGGTGACATTAGAGGTCACAAGTGCACACAAAATGAAACATTTTAAACTCTTTGTGAGGTGAAGGGAAAATGTGTCTTTTCATGTTTCTTCAAGGAATATGAAGTGAAAATGCACAGACAGTAAAATTATAAATACTGATTTACATATTTATGAACGTATTTTCAGACCAGTCATGCCTTTTCAGAGGAGGTGTGGTGGTCAAGAGATTTTCTGCATGACTCATAGGACTGAGGGTGACTGAGCCCCTGTTCCTGCCGAGTGGTGTGTTATCCTTTGGGCAAACAACTGGAGATTGGAGCAGGATTCTGCTCACCAAGAGGGGGATGATACCCTGTGTTGTCTGCCCTGACATCTCCAAGATCAACTGTCTTGGCAACAAAGTACCCAGAGAGGGCAGCACAGACATTGTGGCGCTTGCCAGGTCCTGAATTAACTGGGTCAGGGACTCATCAGATTCCACAGCAGGTGAGACTCACCTGTGGGAGTGTCCCAAGAGACCCTTTTTCTGCAAAAAGGCAGTCCTCTGGCAGTTTTGTGCTCCTCTACTTTGAATTCTAGTGGTCTCACTGGCCACAGAAAACTTCACCAATGATTAAGTATATCAAAGGACTACCCCTGAAAGGTTTTCACTCACTGCCAAAGGAGAGTTTGCCACATTGATGCAGGTTCTGTTTCTGCTTCCCTTCTTTCTTTCCCTTCTTATTTTCTCCCTCTATTTCAGATCTTTTATAAAAAGAACTTTGCTCCTCTTGACAGTTTTAGGGAAGGTTATGATTTTAATTGATGTTTCATTTTTCAACCTCTGGAGGGCCAGTGGTTTCTCCTGCAGAATATTGTAAAAGGTCACCTCCTCTGAACCTCCAAGTGGATGGGGTGGGATGGGATGCTCAAATATAATTTCCATAATTAACTTTCCATACTGTAGTGACTAATATTAGCATTAATATGCAAACTACATTCACAAACACCTGTATGTCAGTAAAAAAGAAGGAAAATACTCAAAAATACTTAGAAGCATAAGTTTTAAATAGCCGGAGATCTTTTCCTTCTGTTTACTAAAATAGCTGGCCAAGTGGATCCAGGCATTTATGCTATGCAATTGCAGAAGAAAAAAAAAAATGTCATATGGGGTTACATAAAAATGTTACTGGCAGAAAAACATTATAACTTCATTAAATATAATATAGTTTTATAAATGTGATGTGTTTTTAGCAGAGCCAATGTCCTGGTTTAAGGCCCTCACGCAATTTTGCTTCCTCACTCCCCCCTCTTTCTTCCCCCAGTCCTGGGGGGATGTGGAGGAAAATCAAAAGAATGCAACTCCCACAGGTTAAGAACAGTTTAGTAACTAAGGTATAACACAAACCACTGCTGCTAGGCCCAATAGTAATAATGACAAGGCAAATACAAGTTAAAAAATGCAACAGCTCACCAACTATATCCAGCCCGACCAAACACTGCACCCCTCCCCTTCTGGGTCTCTTCTCTCCTTTTTTATATTCTGGGCATGGTGTGCTGTGGTATGGAATACCTCTTTGGTCAGTTTGAATCAGGTTTCCTGTCTCTGCTTCCTCCCAGTTTCCCCTCCTCCCTGGCAAAGCATGAGGCTCAGAAAGTCCTTGGTCAGACAAAACATTACCAAGCAGTAATTAAAAACACTGGTGTTAAAAGTGCTGTTCCCATGCCCAAAATCAAAAACATAGCACTGCACCAGCTACCAAGAAGGAGAAAAATGACTGCTACTGCTGAACCCATGACAGCCAAGTATTAGTATGATCAGTAATTTTTAATGATTAGGTTATAGAAAAAAAAAGAAATAGTTTGCTTTATCAAGTTTCAGTAATTCTTTCCAAGAAAAAAGCCCATCTAACCAATATCCAATAAAAAGTCCCATATGGAAACAACTCAATAGTCCCAACAATCCACAATCACCCAAGCCCCAGTGAATATCCTCACCTTCTTTGTTTTTAGTGAAAAGTGTTAGGGAAGAACTAACCATTAATGGCCTTTGAACTCCAGAAAACAGGTAGTAGATTTTTTGCTGGAGGAAATGTAAATCCACTGTATTGATTGCTTGGGTTTTAGTTTTGGTTTTATTTTTTTTTTTCTTTTTTTCTTCCCTGTCTTCAGCAAATGCCAGAAATTGGTCGTTTATCAAGAAAACACAAACAGATGAACCAGAATTCTGGCAAATTGCAGGTGCTCTGCTTTCTACTAGCAGTAGAAAGGTCACTTTCTTTTCCCTCTCTGCCTTTTGTAAGAAAACCGAAACATTCTACTTCAGGAGCTCTTATTGTCTTCAATATCTGTAAATGATTCACTCAGAGCTAAAAAACAGTCTTGTGAATGCTGTTGTATCTGTCTGCTTCAGGTAACCCTGAGGGCTAATGTCATCTACTTTCTTTCCTTTTTCTTCTCTTCTAGCTTCTGACATTGCTGTTGCAACTCTCTCTCCCTAGGGCAGGGGAACATTCAGGAGAACTTCCTCATGGAGTTATTCTCTGACACTAGTTTTTTTCATGTTTAAATCTTCCAGCTTTTTGGAAGTTTTAAATGTTTCCTCTCTCCTGGTGGATTGAGCAAAATAACCAACACGCTACATACACAACTGGTAGGAAAGAAATAGAACCATTTTTAATCCAGCAAGCATATTTTCATTTAAAACGGAAACTCTGACACACGCATGTTGAACTGTGTTAGTTTTCTAACTTAATTTCTGTCATTTATACTGTAAATAAGGAGTATTTATTTGATTTTTTTTTTCTTTTGACTTATTTTTATTTGTTTAGTAGCATTTAATTCTAACTTTATCAGGTATTATAACTGTGTATTTTAAACAGTCATCTGTTAGCGAAGAAGTTTATTCACATTGATGATAAACACTTTGACATTATTTAATCAAAACTTTTTTTTTTAAATATTGTTTTCTGTCAAATTTCTCATTTTCATTCACGCTTTGTCTAATTGCCTGATGCTGTTATTTCTTTTCAGGATAGAAATGTTTCTGGTCCAATTTCAACTCTATCAATGAAAGCACATGACTGATGCAAAAAGGCATCTTTGCATGCCTCAAACTCTCCTGCAGCTGTGAGCCTGTAATCGCAAGCAGAACTGTGAGTTACTGACGTCCTATGTATTTGAATCTTGCTATATTTCTTTATATTACTACAGGTACCATGTATATTTATATGGCAAAGATTTATTTATCAGTGAGAAAAGTTATAGAAAAATATTTATTATTCTCTTCGGGTTTTGCTTGACAGGAAAGGAAACAGGTTTGTTAGCATCCTCAAGATATGCCAAAAATTTTTGGCATCAAAGTATCACATACTACCTTTTTATATCTGTCAGAGGTCAGCACACTACTGGTATCAGAATTGCCATATTAAAGTCTTCTGTTATGGAAAGAGTCACATATACATGAAAAAAAAAAAAAAAGAAAAAAGAACTAAAAAGAGGAAGGGACAGAGGGAAGAAAGCAAGTCATCAAAATTGGAGTGACATTGGCTAAGTAACGTAGTTTACCATTTCCAGTACCTTTGTAGCATGACTGTTGGCAGACAGGTGGCTACCAGGTATTTACTGCATCTGTTCAAAGACCTGTAAACACAAAAGAACATGAATCAATGATCCATCACTCTGTAGAGTTCTATTGTCAACTCTTACCTCCATAGGTGAAACACAATTCAGGTAACCCTGAGGGTTAATGTCATCTACTTTCTTTCCTTTTTCTTCTCTTCTAGGTTCTGACATTGCTGTTATGCACTGTTGATGTATAGGATAATACACTGAATGCCAGAATGCTTGACATGAACCAGCTACAAAGCAGGCAAAACTGCCTCTCAGAGTATTTTTCCTGTTTAAACTTTCCCTGATACATGGAATAAGACCGCAGCATATATCATGTACATTGTTCATATCTATGTATTTTTATATGCATATATGCATTATACATTCATAATTTCAACAACTGATCAAAAAAGAATTAAGCATATATATTTTAAAGTTATCTTCTCAAATCTACCCTTCCTTGCTGTGGTATTTTAAGAAGTTTTACAGCTATGACGTTTTTTCTCATATTTTTAAGTCACTAACTAGTTAACTAGGCAGAATTCGCTAGTACTGAATTACGTTAATTCAGTAAAAAAAAAATCTTTCTTGTTGCTGAAAATATTAATTATTGAACAAAAGGCATAGAATATTAGAAGTTACTAAAAGCCATTACCATATCTAATTACAGTCTTGGTTTAAAGATCTGTATTTTCAGCCTGTGCTGACTGAGCCTTCTGGAAAGACTAATGTATCAAGAATATACATTGTTTTCTGTCTTACTTTTGAGGACACTGTATAACTGAAAGTAATTATAGGGGTGCTTCCACATAGCAAAATGTCCAGATGTTCTGGGTTCAGGCTACAGGAGATAATGCTAAAAAACAACTTGTAATTTCAACTTCGCTGAAACATAAGTGTGCGTAGATATTTTAGTTTGGGGAAAAAATACTAACATTTTTAAATAGAATCAGGTCTTTTTTTCCTGAATTTTACTTTTAAAACAGAACCATTCATAATTTGTACATTCCCCGTATTTAACTTCATACCTGTTTGCTACCATAAAATAGTTCCTTGAGAAAAATCTCAGACCTGACTTAAATACCAGTAAGAATTTTATTAATATTATAGTTATTATAGAATCATAGAATCATAGAATAGTTAGGGTTGGAAAGTACCTTAAGATCATCTAGTTCCAACCCCCCTGCATGGACAGGGACACGTCCCACTAAACCATGCTATCCAAGGCTATGTCCAACTGACCTTGAACACCGCCAGCGATAGGGCATTCACAACTTGCCTGGGCAACCCATTCCAGTGCCTCACCACTCTTACAGTAAAGAATTTCTTCCTCATATCTAATCTAAAGTTCCCCTGTTTAAGTTTGAACCTGTTACCCCTTCTCCTCTCACTGCAATCCCTAATCAAGAGTCCCTTCTCAGTATCCCTATCGGCCCTCTTCAGATCCTGGAAGGCTGCTATGAGATCTCCAAGCAGCCTTCTCTTCTCCAACCCAACTTTCTCATCCTGTCTTAACACAAGAGGTGCTCCAGTACCCTAATCTTCCTTGATGGGCTGCCTCTGGACTTGTTCCAACAGTTTCATGTCCTTTTTATGATGAGGACACCAGAATTGCACACAGTACTCCAAGTTATATTCTGTTAGAGAGCTGCTCAGGCTGAAACCACAGAGTTTATCTCTCTCCATCCCATTTCTCAGCTGTTTATTCTAGATTGTTTCCAACTGAATATTTCCTCATAGTCAACAGCAATAACTTACCAGTTCCTGTCTTTTTCCTCAAGAAGTGTTACAAATGACGCAGAATTGAGTCAGAGAGGAATTCGTGGCATGCTAAGTCTCCAAAGCATGTCTTCATTTCATCTCTGCCTACAATTTCCAAAAATACCCTAAAGTCATAACAGGAAAGAAATCAGTTTGGGTCAGTTACCCTGTTTCTGCTTCCTCACGGCTTCCCCTTCTCCCCAGCCGAGCATGAGACTCAGAAAGTCCTTGGTCAAACCTAACTAGTCTAAACTGTAACTTTAAACACTGGTGTTATCAGCGCTGTTTCCAGGCAGAAAGTCGGAAAAACAGCACTGCACCAGCTACTACGAAAAAGAGAAAAATGACTGCTGCTGCTGAACCCATGACAAATGGTTTGGGTTGCAAATGACTTTAAAGATCGTCTAGTTCCAACCTCCCTGCCACGGCCAGGGTCACTTTTCATTAGGTCAACTTCTGCAAAGCCCCGTTCAGCTTGGCCTTGAACACTTTCAGAGATAGGGTATCACAACTTCACTGAGCAACCTGTGTCTCACTTGTCTCATAATGAAGAATGTCTTCCCTATACCTAATATAAATCTACCCTCTTTCAGTTTAAAACCATTACCCTTTGTCGCTACATGTGCTCGTAAAAAGTTTCTCTACAAATCCCTTGTAGTCCTCCTTTAGGCATTAAAAGACTGTTACAACTTCTGTCCTGAGCCTTCTCGAGGCTGAGTAAGCCCAATTCTGAGCCTGTTTTGCATAAAAACAAGTGGACTAGAAAGCACGGTGCCATTTGCTGATCAGATTTACTTGCTAACCTATTCATACTAAATGAAAGATGGTGGGTAGGATGTGAATAGACTACATATTTGAAAGAAAGTGGTCACGTTTGATATGATGAGGAAGCGAGAGTAAGTAAATGCTAAGAAAAGCTATGACCAAGTTAAAGTAGGAAACTCAAGAAACCCAGTATTTTGGATTAATTTGAGGAGAAAGAATTGCTTTAACAGCTGAGAATTTTGCCTAGACAAAAGGAGAAAAGAGTCATCAAAATTTATTTGTGGGATTTGATTCACATCATTCTTTTTATTTACAGTGCTGGTGTTTACATTTAAGCTGTCTTTGCATCCAGGTAGTCAACGTACAGTAATTGAGTACAGAGAACAGTTAATCTTATATTAAATAGAAACTTACTCTGGTTGAGATGATTCTCACTCTAAGCATTACTGGCTGATCTAGGGTATAATGACAGCTAAGACTTTTATCCCAAGTGGGCACATTAATTTAATTAATACACTGAGAAGAAAGATGGTAGACACACTGTAGATGCCTTCAGTTTAGACAGTTGTGTCTGAGCTGATCACACTAGGATTATTTCATGCTCAATGAAGAGAAACATATACTTTAAAGATGAAACATGTATAAGCATTTACTTCAAAACAGAATGAGTCTTCACAAAGAAGTGTCTGCTTTTTGACAATGAATATAAAGGTAGAAATTTAAGCAACAAATTATGGTGTAGATTTTTATAGTATAGTGTCAAAAAAATCATTTAAACCTCATTTCAGAAAATAATTTTGTTGCAAAACATCTATTTTACAACAAGAAATTAACATTTCTGTTTGTTAATGGTAATTTCTTCAACAAAATATCCTGAAGGGCTCTAGGCTTTTTCAATAGAAACTTACTTTTGAGGATTACACAAATATTATCATCCACTAAGGGGTGGGTGGGTGTAAAAAAAGTACAATGTCTAAGATCTTACTTAATAATAAGTTCTCATAAAAAAGCCTTTATGACATTCATTTGCTGTAGTATATTTTGAAAGGAAAAAGGCTTATTTTAGATGTACAGTAATATTTAGCACATTCTGGACTTACAGTTTATTTAAGAAGGTGTATACATAATTTTTTTATGTTTATTTTATATGTTTCAATCAATATTAAACAATGGAAATGTAATTGTTGTCCCCGGAACTAAATTACTATAATATCCCAAAGCATAATTTTGTTCTGCAAAGCTATTTAGTAGAAGTAAATATTAAACAGAAGAAACATGTTTTCAGCACCTTGAAACATGGGACTAAAACACCACATGAGCTTCAAAGCATGGAGTCTCCTCACTTATAGAAAACACCATGCTAAATTTAGCTGACCTTTTCTTTTTTTTTTTTTTTTCTTTTCATACCTATCTGAAGGTTGATCCAGAATCCTGATTTTAGGGGATTATAATCTTTGCTAATTTTAAGCAAAAAGTTTTTTAAAGCTTGTTAAGATCTTTATTGTTGTTGTTGCTGTTGCAATACCATGATTTATTTAAAAGAGCTTATCATTCTCCTTTTGCTCATAAAAACTTTACCTGAATATAACAGTGACTCCTTCATTGGGTAGAGGCTCTTCACCAAAGCAGAGCATTGTTTAACAGGCTGAATATTGCCACTGTAGAGCACTGAATCAGTAGGATCTAGTATCAAGTGGAAGATTTTTTTAGTGCAAAAAAATATTTTGAACTCTTTTAAACTATGAACAAAACTTCCTAGAAACCAGATACAAATTTTGCAGCAAGAACGCTTAAGTTGTAGTAAAAGTAGTACCTCTGTAAGTGCATATGCAATAAAAAAACAGATTTTGCAATGAATATCATGATAGCAGTGAGGCAGACCACTCTCTAAGAGGCAATTTGAGGAAAGGACAGCAATAAATAAAGCTTTCATAATGTTGTGCTTCTTCATACATGGACTAGGTAGGATAATCCTTGTGAAGTGTATGCACAGTAATAGACTCACTACTGTAGTAAAGTAAAATAGACTGAGTGTAAATGACATTGCTGTACTATTGTATCTGTGAGTTGAAAAACCCCAAACCAAACCCTTCTCTCCAACATGTCGTCAGATACAAATCAGAAAGTCTACTTGAAAATGTAATGTGTTTGTTAATAAAATGTACAGGTTTACATTAAGTTTAGCTGAATTCCACCTAAATTCCAGTTTAAGTGGGTGGTTAACCTTCAGAAAATGTTTCAAAATTATTCTTCAGAAATGTTTTTTTAGCATTTTCCTTTTGACTTCAATTCAACAGTTTTTAAACATTGTTGATGGTGCCAAGCTGTGTGGCGTAGTCAACATGCTGGAGAGGAGGGATGCCATCCAGAGGAATCTCAACAGGCTTAAGAGGTGGGCCGGCGTGAACCTCATGAAGTTCAAAAAGGCCAAGTGCAAGGTCCCGCACCTGGGTCAGGGCAATCCCAAGCACAAATTGAGACTGGGCAGAGCCTGGATTGAGAGCAGCCCTGAGAAGAAGTACCAGGGGGTGTTTGATGAAAAGCTCAACATAAGCCAGCACTGTATGCTTGCATCCCAGAAAGCCAACTCTATGCTGGACTGCATCAAGAGGAGCGTGTCCAGAATGCAGAGGGAGGTGATTCTCCTCTTCTGCTTTGCTCTCATGAGATCCCATCTGGAGTACTGCAGTCAGTTCTGGGGCCCCCACGTAAGAAGGATGTGAACTTGCTCAAGTCCAGAGAAGGGCGGTAAGCATGATAAGTATGTCTGGAGTACCTCTCCTATAAACACAGACCAAGAGAGCTGGGGCTGTTTAGCCTAGAAAAGGCTCTGGAGAGATCTTAGAGCAGCCTTCTAGTACTTAAAAAGGGCCTACAAGAAGTGTGGAGAGGGACATCTTAAGGGCACGTAGTGACAGGACAAGAGGTCATGCCTTTAAACTGATAGAGGGTAGATTTATATTAAATATTAGGGAAAAAATTCTTCACTGTGAGGGAGGTAAGGCACTGGAAGAGGTTGCCCAGAGAAGCTGTGGATTCTCCATCCCTGGAAATGTTCAATACAAGGTTGGATGGAGCTTTGAGCAAGCTCGTCTATAGGAAGATGTCCCTAACCACGGCAAAGTGACTGGAAATATGTGATCTTTAAGGTCTCTTCCAATCTCAATCATTCTATGATTCTATGATATGTTCTTGTGAATTTGTAGAAATCTGAGATATTCAGTACTACCAGATACTGTCGCAATTCAGAGAACATGTTCCAGAAAAGGGTCACTTATTTACTATGCTCATATTATTATAGAATCACAAAATGGTTAGGGTTGGAAAGCACCTTAATATCATCTAGTTCCAACCCTCCTGCCATGGGCAGGGATGCCTCACACTAGATCATGTTGTCCAAGGCTCTGGCCAACCTGGCATTGAACACTGCCAGGGATGGAGCATTTACCATTTGTTTGGGCAAGTTGTTCCAGTGCCTCACGACTCTCACAGTAAAGAACTTCTTCCTTATTTCTAACCTGAACTTCCCCTATCTTAATTTAAACCTACTATCACTTGACCTGTTGCTACAGTCCCTGATGAAAAACCCTTCTCCAGCATCCTTGTAGGCCACCTTCAGATACTCATATTGATTAAATCCTGCCACTGTCACTCCCTATCACTACAATGGAGATAGTTTGATTATGCCCCTTTTCATAAAAGTTTAGTATCTGAAGCCCATAACTCTGGGCAGACCTCAATATGTGGAGGTTGAACACACCACTCCTCCTTCTAAATTGTGTAAAACTGTCTTGATAAAAATAAGACTGAGAAAAAATACTATATAGCTTTTCATGTTGATTTATTGCTCAGCCAAAACCCTAAGATGTGTGAGACCTGAGTGAAATAAAGAAAATCTAATTCTGTAATTTTGAGTTCTTCAGTGGAAGAGTGCAAACACATCTATGTTCTAGATCCTGCTCCCACATTAGGACCTCTAATAAGAGAGACACTTATTTTAAAAACAGATTTTAGGTAAAATTCATATGGCAAAGGCAGGTATTCAGGCCTCATGTAAAGGAGTGTTTTACTACAAAGCTATGTCTTCAATGGAAATTTAAGACAAGAAATTTTATCTCACTCTTTTTGAACCTAAGAGTGAACAAAGTTTCTGTCTTAACTGTCACTTCATAAGTTGAAGCCTTACCTGTTTCCTCAGTCATGTTTGAACTTTGAATGTCTACTTATGAATACCTAGAGTTTACTGCATTATGCACTTTTCCATCTACATATTCTTTTAATATATTATGGCCTGTGGAGCTATATAGCAATATGGCAGCTGATTTTCTAGGCCAGGGAAAACAAAAATACAACTGAAATGTTCTACAGTTACATTGCTTTAATTTTTGCATTTTCCCCTGTCTCCAACTAATTCCTGAGCCTTCTCAGAGACTAAGGGTGGATTCTTAGAGCCACATTCCTGAACTTTATGTTAGCTTTTAAAAATGCTCTTGAAATATTAATAATACCGAATATTTATCTGCCTACTAAAATATAGTTAATCAGAATTCTACAAAAGGTTTCTCAAAGCTCTTTTGTTCTTGCTCTTATGCCCTCATAAATCCAGTGATTTTTAGATTTGGAATGCACAAGCATTGTGAAAACACAGAACATGTATCACAGAACTGTAGAATTTTAATTAAAACTAGAAGAAGCAGAATAATTAAGGTACATTGCTAGCACCAATGTCACATTTAAGTGGCCATTTGGAAACCTTTGCAACCATTGTCTGCTAGAGAAACAGCTTGTTAAGCTTGGTCAGATTTACTTGGAAAAATTACATCTTCAGCTGACACGTCAGAAGCTGGCAAGGATATCTGTTAATATAATTAAAAATTTAATTAAAAATTTCACAGAAGTGAATTATCTGTAGAGAAATATAGCTTAAAAGATTTGGATAAACTGAAAGTATTTTAAATTAATTGTATTACTTTTGAACCTGTAGAAAGTGTATTTGAAAGTTCTTAATCAGATTTCTCTTAGGTACTTAACTCCATAGACTTTAGTCTATGACCTAACTGGTATTCAAATTACAGTTTAAATGAAGTAATTTTAACTGTTTGTATCTAAGAAATACAGCTAAAAAAGCAGAGCAGTTTAACTTAGTTGATCAGATATTACCAGAATATATATACATGTGTGTGTGTGTGAAACTGAGAAAGAAAGCTGAACATGCTGCATGTGTTTGTCTTCTTAAATATCACAAATATTTTAGAAGTAATAAAAGCTATCATAATAAGATAATAAGTAATAGAATCATAGAATAGTTAGAGTTGGAAAGGACCTTAAGATCATCTAGTTCCAACCCCCCTGCTATAGGCAGGGACACCTCACACTAAACCATGACACCCAAGGCTATGTCCA
>JASSUY010035018.1:0-69048 GCA_032466535.1 Forpus xanthops | reverse complement strand
ATGCCTTCCAGGAGAATCTGCTCCAAGATTTTGCCAGGCACAGAGGTGAGGCTGACTGGTCTGTAATTCCCCGGCTCCTCCATTTTCCCCTTCTTGAAAATGGGGTTTATATTTCCCTTTTTCCAGTAATTGGGAACTTCACCTGACTGCCATGATTTTTCAAATATGATGGACAGTGGTTTAGTAACTTAATTTGCCAGCTCCTTCAGGACCCACGAATGGATTTCATCAGTTCCCATAGACTTGTATATGTTCAGGTTCTTAAGACGGTCTCGAACCAGACCTTCCCCTACAGTGGGGACCAGGGCTTTCATTCTCACAGTCCCTGCATTGCACTTACTTGTTTGAAATAAACTACTCCATCAAGGGTAGAATCTATATCAGTTGTTCACTTGGTCTGTTTAGATGTTGAAACCAAATCAGCTGAGCCTTGGAGAGGAGAGCTAAGCCTCTGCATTTTGTCAGTGTCAACTTTATTTTGATGGATAGAAAAATTGTGTTACAGAAAGCCCAATGAGCAGAGTTGAAGTCATAAAGTTTTTGTGCAGATAGTGGTGATAAAAGGTTAACTTTGATGTCTTCTCAAATAGGAGTGAAATCTTATTGAGTAAAAGAAGTCAGTTAATGTTGACAGTGGAGCAGTGCCATGCTTTAGTATAACAAACAAAACTCTGGAACAGGCTTATGCATAACTGATATTTTAAACATCTGTGCTATTTCGATATTACGGACTATAATGCACATTCATTTCAGCATCACAAAAAAAGAGAAGATGGTTAAGTACCAAATGTCACATTGTGTTCATCTACCTGTCCTCACTTTGCAGTCAGTTCACAAATTTTTTTCAAGTCTGTGTACCATGCTGATAAAGTGTGAGTGTGTTAAAGCATCCTTGAACATACACCAACATAAACTTCAAAGTAAGATAGGGAAGGCCCAGGTGATAAACATATACTGAGGAAACTCCTCTGCCCTTGGTTTTGTCTCTTCTTTCTTAAATTTATTTTATCAGGAGAAGCTGTTTTTTCTGTGTTGAGGAGCTCTTTCAAGCTGTATGCTAGAGATCACACTTAATCCTCTCAGTGAGGATTTCCATTGCAAGATGATCTCATTTATGTGTATCTACTGATGCCGTCATTTTTAGATAACGGTAGCAATTACTTCCAGAACTTTGGGCAATGTTTAGGTATCAGTGGAGAGAAGGCTTGTTTTTTTTTTTTTTTTTTTTTTTTTAAATACGAAAATAAATCTTGGTTTAAATTCAGACATATAGTCCAAATTTAAAATTTCATAAGGCAGTGCACTCTCTGCTCTATGCTCCCCTTGCATACACACAAAGCACTGGGTTAATTTGGTCTTGGAAGAGGTTGTATAGTCAGGTGTCCAGCAAATAGATGATTTCATAGGGAAGGTGTTTCTATTGAGAACTGTAATTTTGGAGGAAGAAACACAGTACCTGTAGAAACAATATCACAAACTATAGGAACAGTGTGATGGGAAAACCAGAACGCAAAAACTTAGGTAGTTGATGTGGTATTTAGAAAAGGAATAAAGCAAAGGAAGATACAAGGTATAAAATAGGAGAAGGAAAGAGGAGGAAACTGCAATTTAGGAAGAGGAATACTTAGGGTGGGGAAAATAAAGCTGTGAAAGATGTGTGAAAACGGATAATGTATTGCAATGGAGGAAAGCTCCTAAGTGTGAAAGCAGAGAGATGGAAATATGGAATGGAGGCAGAAGTCTTCCATTGAACACTACAGGTTTATGAGTTCAGCCTTTGCAAATACTGACCCTGGGAAGATGCCATGTGGGTGGGGAGCAGTCTGTGGCCAGGGCTTGGTAAGAAGAGGCATGAATGGGAGGGAGCAGTTCTGAGGCAGGTCAGTTATATCTATAAAGGACAGCACGAATCTCAGCACAAGAAATCCTAGTTTTGAGCTTTCTTCTTATTGCCATTAACTCTTTTTCTTCTCATCTCCGTTCCCCCTTCCTTTAAAATCTTGATGCAGATGGGTGGCTTTCCTCACCATTTGATGCTTGTACATAAGAGCCAGGAGTTCAGTATGTCTATGGAAATAATGTGTTATGTTGCCATTTAGGATGGGAAACAGTATTATTTAATAAAGGATCCCATCAAGTGAGGATTACATTTGTACAGTGTTGCACGTGCAGTAATAGAAGATGTCAGGATTAAAGCTTCTGTGGTTGTTTGGTAGTTATGATACAGTCTTGAGTTACACATTTATGTGCTATTTTTTTCCATGGTAAGAGGAGTCAGGCTTATAAGGAAGTTCTGAATTCAAGAAGACTGAGAATCTCTCCTGAGGAGTTTCAGATTTCAGCTTCTTTATCTGCCTCCCCTCCTGCTATCTTAAAATCACCTAGTTTCTGCTTTTGCCAGCAGGATAATTTTCTAGGCTTAGTTATGTGAATGGTGGGCTCATGTTACTGAAAGGCTTTGACTTATTTTTTTTCTTATGCTGTATTTAGATATGTTTGCAAAAGTAGTGATACATAATAGTCCCACTGTTGATATGATGACACTGAGAGAGGGCTATGAATAAGCTGACACACAACCAAAGAAAAGCAGTTACCTGATTAACGAAGAATATTGGGGTTGTAGGTATAACTGAAACAGGTGCTGGTTTTGTCTCTGCTTATCACTCTGTCTCTACTGTTTCACCAAGAGCTAGCACCATTTCCTGCATATTTTAAACAAACATCTGAACCATGATGATGGTTTCTCTCCTTTTCCCCCACTACACACCAAAGTTGGGTGAAGAACTTCAGTGTTAAGAGTAATTAAATAGTGAAATCCAAACCAACATTTTTCTACTTTAAATAGTCTGAGGCATGTGTTTGAAGTGCAGTTGTCTGAAGATGGAAGATAATTTACTGCAACTAGGCTTCTTCCTATTTCCTTCTTTTTTGTTTTTTTTTTTTTTTGGCTTTGCAAAAGCATTAGACTAACCAGACTGTAGATGTGGCAGATCTAATTTATGAGAAGCCTGACATAAAAATGTGCTAAACATGCTGAAGGTCAGTTTTAGACATGTAAGTGGTTTCTTTGCTAGATTTGCTGCAACTCTGTTTTGGGGGAGGGGAGGGGGAGGGAAGGTGTCTTTCATGCCAAATGGGAAGAATTCTGTACTTTTCAGACTATTTATGAAGCAGTACATTTATTTTGTGCAGGTGGGCAGACTTCAGTTATTCCTTTTAGGGTGCATGACTCAAAACAAGATAGAAGTTTCAAAGTTCTTTCCTAACTTTGAATCATTGATTAAACACATAAATTACATAATTACATACTTCCACAGAAAGCACCTCTTTACCTCTCATGGATTCTGACTGTGTTTACTTAATCTCTGTATTGCGCTGTTACTTGAGTGCATAAGCTTAAGCAATGTTGTTACCTGTAAGAGGCTCTTAGAAGTTATATCAGACAGGCCTTTATTCACAGCTGTTGAAGCAAAATTACACACTAATGTCTATAGATCAAATATTCTTACATACCATTATCTCGTATTATGACCAATAAGATTTTAAAACGCAAGTTGGCATATGTATACTAAAAGGCAGATGTGGTTTTCTGCTATTTTAATATACTTGTATGTTGTATACTCAATTTAAATAGCTTTCTCCAGGGAAAAAGTTTCCTGAGCGTAATTGACAGCATTGCAGTGAGCAGAATAGGTACACCTATTAAAAGTTGTGGAGTTCCTTCAGGTGTCACGGACAGACTTCTCCACCGGGGGGAGTACTTCCCTCCGCAGAGTCAGTTTCCTGCTTTTTCTAACTTTTGCAGTAGTTTAAAGAGATGCTGTGTGGATGCTTGAGCCCTGACCTGTCTTGTCTTCCTTTTTCTTTGGAAAGAAGAAGTACAAATTCTATATTCCTTTTTTCTCCTTTCTGACAGATGATGTGTTCCTGTGCTTGACTTACTCCTTTTAGGTATCTTGCCCCTACTTCTAGTGGGTTTAGGCTCTTCCATTTCAGAGTTTAATTGCCCCAGCACTACTTACCTTTTACTGTCTTTGTTCAGTCTTGCTTTTATTCTGCCTTTATGGAGGTACTGTTGGGCTTCTGTTCAGCATTGACCTTTCTTGGACCCGAATGTCTCTGATACATGATATTATTAGAAGCGGTAAGAAGCAATTCTGTAAGTCTTTCTGCTTTAATGTGTAACGAGGTATATGTCGTAATGAAAAAGCCTGTATAATGGGCTTAGTAGAAGCAGAGTTTCTCTGTGGCCTTACAGTTCGTTCTTTGGAGCACTGCAGGAGCAGGGAGACTTCAGACTGTTGATAGGAGCAAAGTAGGGGGCAATAGGAGTGGTAAAAATTCCCTTCCACAATGTCAAATTTGTAGTTCTCTGACTAGAGGTTATAAAGCATAGCAAGTAGACCCCAGGGCCACTGATTTTTATTTGTAAGAGTTGGGTTTGATGTCTCAATGCTTAATCTATGGACAGAGTTTTAAATGTTTTAGCTTATTATCAGTTTTGTTTTTGAACAAACCATTGGAATTGTTGTTGATTAGTCACAAGACTAATTTCTCTTGGAATAGCAAGGTTTATGTTGGCAAACAAATGGAGATGCTATCAGAAATTCATTGTGTGGCATTTGCGTAACTGGATAGCAGTCAATTCCATCTGCAGTTCCAAAACACACAACAGATTTATTGTATTCTTAATGTATACACTGAAGTTAAAAAGTAACTCAGTGTAACGAGTTAGACAATTGTGAAGAATTCAAGAATGTATTATTCCATACTGATGTGCTGACTTAGCATGGTTTAATTGCCACATTCTATCTGCAGTATGTAATGTTAAGTTAGTTATGTCAGTGTCTTGAAATTCCAGCAAAGCATTGTTTGATGCATGTGTTCCTAGGTCTGTGATAAATGGCTTTATCTTTTTGTAGGATCACTGTGTGTCGAAAATTGCAAGGTTGTTTGCATACAGTAGTACTGCAAAAACAATGAACATGTGTGGGAGATGCACATGAGGTATTTGTAAATGGGGTGTAGAGGAAAATGATGCAGGCTGGCCTTGAGTCTTCACCAGGTTTCTAGGAGTCTGGGACTTGGACAGAAATACTTGTGCCTGTGCTATGAGATGTTACTGTTTGTGTTATCTAGCGAGTGCTGTAATGCTTAGCAGTTGCCATGTTTCATTAATTCAATTCAGTAGCAGTTTTATTAAACTTCCACAGCTTTACATCTAAAATAATCTGTAAGCTAAGTACATAGTCATTAAACCTGTCCAGTTACCTAGTTTACAGGGCTACTTTCCAGTAATTATGTGCTGGTTATATAAAATACACTTTAGATTGCACATTTCTTGGGGCAGGAATTTAGAGGCATGTTTATAGAGCCCTTGGCTAATGCATTCTAGAAATGAACACTACGATAGGCTTTTACATCTGCAAGACTTTCCATCATTGTTTCTATTGTAAGGGGTGGGTATTCTGTTTATTAAAGCTCAGTTATTCAATTAATATTTTGAATTTTTCTGATAAAGAAAATAGTGTGATATCTTCCATTTGAAGGAATTTCTTAAATTTCATGTTTTCACTAGATAGATATTTTACTGAAAAACACTTTATGCATTCTGTTAACATTATAGGGCTTTAATTTATGGGTCTGTAAGTGCTTTGTAACAAGTTGAATTTTGTTCCAGGTGTGGTTTATTATTTATTATAGAAATATTCTGTATATGCTGTAAAACCCTCATGCCAGCTATATTTCACATACAAACAGTACTGAGCTAGAAGCAACATGTGATAAAGCAGATAGCCTAAGAGAATGACAATTGGACCAGAGTTTGATGTTCTGGTATACAGCAGATTTCCTGACTTTAATCACAGATTGGGTGTTACCTTGTACTCCTGCTGTCATTTACTCTGCTTTTCTTTGTTCAACAGCAGATGAACTTGACCCCTGTTCAATTTAAGTCGGACCAAACTCTGCCCATTTCTTTGTATTTTTTTCTCCCCACCCCACCACTGGCTGCTCTTTGAGAACATGTGATGTGAAATTACCGTTTCCCATGACTTGGTTTCAGAAACTTCTAATAGTTAACAGAGTGATGTGGTTGACAGCTGAATTCGATGCTACTCAGTCTGAGAAACCATCATTTTAGAAATAATTTTGGACTATATATTGATATATTATTGATGCTACACTATTTCAGATCAGCAAGTTTATTTTAAAATGACTAGTGAGCATGAATGGCTGCATACATGACTTTAAATTGCTTTTTTGTTTGTTTTTACGAGTCGTGGTGGTAGCAGTAGAACATGCTGTTACTACAACCTGTTAAAAAGATGTTACTAACATCGCCCTTTCCTTTTTTATGATGGTCTGTCATATTATTTCCAAGTGCTTAGGTTGTGAAAAATGTGCTGGTCAGTGTAAGTTGATCGTGAAAGTTGCCAATTTGGCTGTGCTGTTTTGAGTAGAGCTGTTTTGAATAACAGAAGTTTCAAATAAAGAGTAAACAAAATGGGCTACACATTTGGAAAAGGTTGCAAAGAATTTGCTTGCAGGAACAGTTGGGGAATCCTCTGTGCTGTAATAGAGTTTTTGTTCAAACATCTGCCTCTCCATCTCCAGTTGTACAGGTTCTGATTTAGATTGTCAAGTTGAACTTGTGACAGAAAGTTAAATAAAATCTTTTAAGGACCAGAAGAGAAGGAAATCCTTTTGAAAACATCTGGGTGAGCTTATAAACAGTCCTTAAGAGGTGATATAGAAAGGAAAGGAAATTTGACTTCCTCCTGATGTTTTCACTTGGAAGAAGCATTTTGAATGTGTTTGTTGGTACTATCTATGAAGACTGCTGTTCATCTGTAAAAGTGCTCTTGCAGCCAGGTTCTCACAGAGACTTTTCGGTCTTAGAATGAGTCTGAATTTTTTTTTTAATCTAAACATGAGAACAAGATTTTTCTTGAACGCTAATGCTATTTTCTGTGTTTAGAATGTACACAGCAATTATAAAGTACGGCTATATTTTAAAATGTAGTGCAAATGCACAATAAGAGCCATATGATGGTGTCTGTTATTTATAGCAGCCTGGAAACAAATTTTGTTACTACAGTAGCAACCAGAAAACAAGGCCTCCATTTTTCTAGATATCATGTGAACATAATAACAAACTATTTTTTCTCTAAAGAACTTGTAATCTAAACAGATGTAAGAATGTACTGGAACATTTCCTAAATAATGCAAAATCAATTTTTTTAAATCAGTTCAGATCTTTTGAAGCTCTTAAATTCCACTCATGATGACAGATTTCATAATTTCTGGGTTCTGCTTCATGTTTTGAAATGAAATATTAAATCTAATGGAAGATGTATGAAGCATTTTATATAATGCAGTCCTAACATAGTTTGAGGTAATGTTCTTAAACTCTGTAAAACGCACATTTAAAAATATTTACTACATTGGTTTTGATTCAAAAATTGGTCAGTGGTGCCATTTCTCTTTAGGTTGCAGTTAATTGTAAAGCTTTTCAAAGAGAATTAAATTCAGTATCGTTAAAATACTCATAATGCGCAATAAGAAAGCAGTTTAAATCTGTCTCTGTGCCAGTAGGCTCCCTGCTGAATTTGGAAGTCTTATTTCTTTTCCAAGCAGTATTTCAAGTTTTTAGTGGTTCACAACCTCAAAAGAAATAGTCTGTTTGAACAATCAGTGTCCCCTCAGGCAGTAGTTACACCAGTCCTGAGAAGACTAGATAGCATTCTCTGACTGTAAGTTTCCTAGAAGATTGGAAAGAATCATAGAGCTTTCTGAGGGTACTCATTTGGGCAATGACTTGTGCAGTTTGGTGTGACAGTTGCTTCTGGGCTACTATAGTCCTATAAGGAGTAACAAAAATGAATCTTTTCCCAATGCCTTCAGAAAATCGTGATGGCGTTTCACTTTTTGGGAAGCATCATCTTAGAGTTCTCCAAATCATTATCTCTGAGACTGTATGTGAGAAACTCAATATAGCTTCTCCTATGAGAGGTGGGCCTGGCAAATTTGGAAGTCTTGCAGAGAATTTGCAACTAATGAGTGTATTTTCAGCCTTTAGAAAGAACCAGGTCAAGCCTCTGGATCTCTGCTTGATTACAACCACAGAATTAGGAATCATTTGACACAACTAGGCCACTTTCTGGCATGTGCCAGTGTTCAAGCTGATGAGGTATTCTGCCAGGAATTTCAGTTAGATAAAATGCTGTTCAAGGCAATCCAGGAGGTGATGTCTGTAGGTACCATTGAAGTGTCATGGCTCTTGATGAAGAAATCAGTTGCTGACTGGTATCAGTTTCACATCAGCAGAAACTTTTTATTATAAATGAGTTTTGGACAGACGAAATATTGCACCAGCTCACTAGGGACCTGTTTTCTTGAAAAATGGAGTTTGAATTGCTGTTAGCTCAAACTCAGATTTGTCTTTGCATTTTTGCCTACTTGAAGTCTGCAGCATTTGAGCCTGGCAAAGCCAGCTCTGAGTTTGTAGATCTGAGCAAATCATGGAAGACTGAATAGGATAAAGACAGGTCAAAAGTGAGGTGTAAGGATGTAGGATACATGAAGTTATTATCTCTGTGTGTGCATATATGTATCTTAATTCACAGGATACAGGATACAAGATGTTTAAGAAAAAGTGAAATATTACTAATTAATTTAATCAGAGGGGAAAAGAGATAACTATTCCTTTAAATTACTTTTTTGTTTGCTCAGGCATTGTATCTTAAATCTTATTTGTTCATGTTTGACTCCTTAGTGCATGCCCATCTCTCATGGTTATTCTTTGTTTTTAGACTGATTATTACCCTTATGATTTAAAGAATCTTCAGTGACCTGTAAGCCTCTTATTAAAACAAATTCTGATGCACTTCTTAGAGAGGAATTAATCCATAAACGATGTGAGCAGATGAAGCTCTATTGGCTTAGAAGTGGTATTACTCGGTTGCAGCAGGTGAATACGAGAATTAAATGCAAGTCCCAGGTTGGCCTCAGATGTTTTTGGTGCTTAAAGTATTATGGAATACCTTCACTGGGAGACAATACCCTAATTTATTGCACATTAGTTGTTATTTCTTCCAACCTCTGATAGCTTTGCCTGCTACCTGCATCTCTTTTCAAATGTAGAACAAGAAAGTGTGTGATACTGAAGGTGCTGCAGAACACATACTTTATTTGTCCCTGTAGAGGAACTGTGCAGTTACCAGTGGTGTGAGTTAAAGATGTTTCAAGCAAATACCTTGAAAAAAAAAAAAACAAAACAACCACTTGGTAAAGCAGGGACTTGTCAAAGTATAAATGGCATACAAAAGTTGAAATAATTTCTAATCTTCTTATTGCATTTTTTTGTTTGAATATTAGTGGTAATGTTAACAAAACATGGATTTAATGGTTGAGGTTAGGAAGCTGTTATCAAAAGACACCCTTCCCTGCACCTGAAAGGTTTTAATTCTAACTTAAAAGAAGGAATGTAGTAAAAGAAGTTGGCATGCTTAGATAAATATGTAGTTAAAATCTTTAATATGGAGTTAAAACCTTAAATCTTATAATGTAGAAATTATGACAGAAATGTATTCATTTTATGTTTATTATACTGAAAAGTTTTTTATGTTAAAATGAAGCTGTTGACTAATCCAGCTGTTTGTCTTTCATGGATGCTTGCCTGAACTTTTCACACAGTTATTACTTAAGTCTTAAACAAAAAAGTCTCTTTGGAATAGTAATAGGAAAATATTCAGTCATCTAATACAAATAATCAGTAAGTCTTCTAAACCCAAGAATGCATTATCTTACAAATATATATCAATTATGTGAAAAGGTAAACACTGGCAAAACTTTTTGCTGTGTCTTTGTAGTGTGTGTTCAAAGGATGCAAAAAGTTCCAGGGTTTTTCTTTTCCCTGTGTTTGTAATTGTTCTTTACATTAGATTCCACATACGCTTTAAAAAAAGAACCAAAAATCCTATATCTCTCAATAGGTCCTTTTATTAGTTTCTGAGGACAAGTCTCACTTGCCCCAAATAGTTAATTCAGTACATGATGCAGGAAAGCTGGTTTTGATTGTTTTCACTTGCCACATTAAGCATCATGGTTCAATCACTTGTGGTGATTATGGATTGCATTTTTCAGGGTCGGTATTCTGTATTGTTTTCTGACTAACTTTGTCTAAGGGAAATTGATAGCTATGTTTGTCTTGATTTTGAAGAGGGCTGCTCAAATGCACATTGAAACTGGTATATACAGCTAATATGCAAATATAAATTTCCTTATGATGCATGGCAAGTTATGTGTTCTGATAAGCCCCCCATGAAACTTAGCTTTTCTTATGCAGAAGTACTGTAACTTAATATGATGGTCAAAAGAGGCAATTAACTGAGTAGATATTAAAGGAAGACGTACTAGAAAGTGCTGGTGACTGAACTGGCAGTTCAAGAGAGACCACCGAAGACTTGCCAATTACTAGGTCGGTGTGTCTCAGTCATTCTTGTCTAAAGAATGATTTGGCATGCAGGTATGAAAGCTCTCAAGGAAGCAAACTATTTTGCAGTTTGAATTACAAGTCTGGAACCTAACCCTGTAACTTGACCAACTTCAAGCTGTCAATCCCAATGATGGCGAGTGTGTATGTGTCCAGGGAGTCTTTGAAGGAGGAGATCGACAGTCTTGAAATTTTAAGTGCACTGGGAAATTTTATGTCATTGAGGTAGCAACAGTCTTTTTTCAGTATTTTTAAGGCAGCAATAACTTGAATGCTTTCTTGATGTTTAAGGTATAGATTTTTCAATTCCACTGAAATTAAGATTCACAGGGCTTCATAGGATGCAGTTGCAAAATGCTTCCTTACCGAGATTGTTGGAGAATCAGCAAAAGTGGAGTTTATTAGTTCTATTGAACTACTAAGCAAAAAATCAAACTTTGCACTTCTGTGGCACATCCTTACATGCAAAATGGGTGCTCTGCTAAGTTTATCTTTGGGTCTTGATTCTGAGCTGATTTGAAATCATTCTGAGTTCATGCCATTATGCCTTTTAGTTTAAGAATTCCCGCTTTGGAGATCCTTTAATTTCTGGAATGCTAAAAGTTTTCTGTAAACTGAATGTTTAAGTTCCACCCAGTGTCTACCCTCTGTTTTGTTTTCTGGGGCATCTACATTTGGACACAGTTGTCTGCCCTTGAGTTTACAGGCCATTGCTGCTGTTTAAGACTGAAAATTGCAGAGGTAGGAGATGGACTGTGTTTCAGGTACTGAAGCTCAAAGCCCTACCCTGAAAAACAAGTTAATGATGTCTTTAACTTTACCCTAATTGTGCTGTTTACTTGTGAATAATTTTTAAAACACTTCTGTCTGTTTAAAATATTGGAAGAAATCTATGAGGGAAAACCATACAGAGATAGACACAACAATACATATCACTCAGCTTCTGATACTTGTAATAATACACTGCATGACAGGAAACGAGAGCAAACTCTGTGGCTGCATGGGGAGGAGTTCCTGCTGAAAACTGAAGGAGACACATATAGGGACTCCTTTGTAGCAAAGACATTTCATTATCACACTGAATATTAAGAAACTTCTTAAAATCCAAGTACGATACAAGTACCTCATGGTGTGGTGTTGCTTTTTTGTGCATCATCAGGTAAGTGTAACTTTGGGATCATGCTACTTTTTGTTGTTTGTGTGTGTGGCATTGTATTAAGTTGAAATTGCACAGATACTGCTTTCAAGCATGCTAGGACTTAAAATTTGGTTATTAATGTAACCAAATTGTTGCTTAGCAGGAGTATTTCCTTCTGTAAGGAAAGAAATTTCTTGAAAGTTTAGATAATATCCTCTAATATCCCCAGTGTGATGGATGAATGTTTTTTCTTTGTTTAGGATGGTGGATTTATGTTTTTGGTTTTACTTTTTTATCACACGTGTAAACATCTCTCTGTCTCCTAGTGTGAAAATGAGCATTTTGACTGATGCTAGGATTTAAATGGAAAGATTTACAGCTACGTGCATAAGTCTATCCATTGTCAAAGTGAAAGCTGTAACAGATTGTGTTTACAGTGCGTGATGATTCTGCTCTGCCACATGTGTGCAGCATCACCTGTAAAACTAGCTGCAGTTTTAGACACTGCACTTCAGAAAGATGTGTGCGGAAAAGTAGCAGGATTGGTAATAACTGTAAGAAGCAAAGTTACTTCAAAATATTTGTATATATAATGAATAAAACTGTACTTAATATTTCTTATAAACGTAGAATAAAGGTAGAGGCCTGTAGTGTAAGACAGACAAGTCAGGGGTATGTTCAAGGGCCTAATTCTCTTGGATTTGCTATGGAGAATGTTATTTAAGTATACTGAATTTTAAAACTGTTTTTTTAATTTGGATATTGGGGGCTTTTTATGTTCCCTGTGACAGTTTTCAATAGTGAGAGATGGTTAGAGATGAATTAATTGCACAGAATGCTTTTAAGGTGTTATCTGGAATGCTTTATGCAGTTCTGATCAGCTAAAGTTATGTTTAAGAAAGGTAAATAAAATTTACAACAGGCTCAGAAAGGTTAAGACTGAAGAAATTAAGAGCTATTCAACTAGCAGTAATCAGTTTAATAGACATTATACACTTGGATTCTCATTTTTTTGTTAAGTAGCTTAAGAATGGGACTGGTGATTTCTAACTGCCATGCTGTTAAACTGCTGCAGTCTTTTTGGATGTACTTAATATGCATATTTGCTGTATGTATTTTAGATATAATTCACTTGAAAATTTATAGCAGAAAACATCCAATAAATGCCACAGTTTCCATGGAATACCAAGGAGATGCATTTGTGAAGTAAAATAGCACAGATTGATTAGTGTCTACTAATATTGCTGAGCTCACTTGGAATTTTTTATCTCAGATATTGATCAATATCCCATAAGCCTTATTTCCTATGAAATGGAGCTGAAGTGTTTCTGTGTTTATATATATTGAACCCCAAGATAAATACAACAACATGTAATTTTAGTAAAAGTGGGATTGGTTTTATATGCAGAAAAAAAAAAAAAACCAACATTTTGGGTGCAGCCTTTTTTTCTGTTCTCTATGATGCTGATGAGCAGCATGTAGGGTGCTTAGCTCAAAAGCCTTATGTAGGAATCTGTCTGTTAAAAGTATGGCATCATGATACTGATGCAGGCTGGGGGAAAGCAGTCTAGCAGTCGATTATTAGAACAAGGAGATGACTGCAGTTTAAGCAAACATAAGCTAGCTGAATGCCAGTTGGAGACCTAGTTTATGGAAATTGTTGCATTTTGCTGTATGTGATTCTAGCACTGTGCGCAGCATCAGCAGTCCAAGCTTTCTTTTATAATGAGAAGCTCTTTTGGATTTTTAAAAACAAACAGTAAAACACCCAAACCTAAAAAAAAAATAATAACAAAATGTCATTTGAATAAATCTGCTTTTCAAATGAGAAAATTTCATTGTAGCTTTTGTTCTCAAAGTCTCTACCTCTTACATGCACAGATGTAACAGTTTTGGAACCAGAACTGGTGGTTGACAGCTGTGGTTAAATGGTCAAGTGCAGCAAGTGCAGGCTGTTGCTGTCCAGTCCCCATGCCTTCAGGCACACAAAATCTTTAAGAGTGGACTTAGAGCATTAAAATAGCCCAACTTTGATTATTGTTTTAATAACTAGACCTATAATAAACTCCCTGGATACAGACGTGCAAGGTGAGGAACTGCACCTTCATCATGTCAGTTTGCCAAAGGCAAAAATAATCTCAGGACTGTTTGCATGCTGACTAATTATATTACTTGGGGCCACAAAGAACTGGGTCTGACAGATCCCAGCTGAAAAGTGCTTGAGCAAAGAATAAAAAATGAATCTGAACAGTGTATGGACTCTTAAATTGCATCTTAGTTTTTATTGATATGCTGGGTATTGGAATCCTTAGGTATTGATGATGTTAATTAAAAGCACGGTTTATGTAGCAGTCTTCAAATTGTGAGTGAGAAAGAATCTTGTGATAAAGACTACTGTTCACTCATGTCACTAAGAACTCCTATGGGTAAAGGAGTAAAAGTATGTAACTTGTTTATCTGAATCTGATTCAGACTTTATAATAAACTGTAAAAACGTTTGAGTGTGTTTAACTCTGCTAGATTACAGTGACTGATACTCTCCCCATTTTCTGAAAAGGGGAAGGAAGAAGGTTAAATAAAGACAGAATAAATACCAGTCCTCAAACAAAGCTCTGCTGATCCTTGTCCTTACAGCATCCCGTACATGCACACCCATTTCCTGTTGTTAATGTTAAACACATTGAATATGATTTTCATTTCATTGTTCGCTTCAGTGTTCATTTTATATTACATTGACCGGAAAATCTCAAATCCATTACAGTAAGCACTGTAGAAATAAAGCTTGTTCTCTGTGGTCAGGGAAAGGTGAAAAGAAGTTGCCATTTTGTCTGGCAGAGATGTGAAACTGCTCAGACGTGACTGGATAGCTTCAGTGGTGAAGTCATAGATGACTTCAGCTCCTTTTCTGAGTTTTCTGCTGTGTTGTGACAGACTTGGAGCAGAGTCTGTTATTTAATTTGGTTGTTTTGCTTGGGGCTGACAGGAGAACACAGAGCCTGACAGCAGGACATATGCAGGGTGGGGAGAAGAGCCACAGAGCTTCCTACCACACTTGGTGCAAACTGTGTGATCAGCTCATCTCTGTTTCTCCTTCGAAAGGAACGAAGCTTTTGTTTAGGTTTCTGTGTCACTTCTCGGGAAAACGAAACCTGTAATGACTTCGGTTTTCTGAACAGTAGAGGGCAGCGGAAATAAATACAGAAAACAGTTTCATCATGAAACAAATGACTTTTTAGTTCTCTTTAGAGCTTAAGCAAGTTCTTTTTGCCAGTGTAACAAAGAACTGTGATATTGGAATGCAGCGTATAAAGTTCTGTTCTGTTTTTAAAAATCTGCGGTACAATTAGGTATCCTGAAGTTATGGTCCCCAAAAGCATTCAGGTAAAAGAAGGGCACTGTGCTCTGACAGAACTTGTTTTAAGGTGCCGTTGTCTTCCCACACTTTCAGGATCTTAGAACTGTCAGTGGTATGGCTGTGGAACTGAAAGATAAGCAGAAGGATTACTGGCATTGGCATGAAGATGAGTGGTAGCCTATGGTGAAAAGAGCTGGCCTTAAAAAATGACAGAAGATTGATCTCTGAATAAGCTTAAACAGAGGAATGAATCACCTGTTTGTGAAATTGGACTGGGTTACCTCTGAATGAAACGTAAGAGGAACACTGTATTCAACAAGAAATTCGCATATATCCAGTTGGTTACTGCAGACGCAGATGCTTATGTGATTGATGCAACATGGCCTCCCTCTGTATGGCCTTTTTTGTAGAACTGTGCATTGTATTCCTCAGGCCTAAGTTCTGGTTTGTTTTTTTTTTTGGCATCTGTAGCTTTATTTGTTCGGAGACACTGAAGTGTCAGTGCAGCAGCAGTGGGAGATGGAAAATGGGTGATCCTACTTGAGGCTTATTCTTGTTTCAGTATTGTGAGCATTCCGGCTTGAAGCTGGGTAATGTGACGCCACTGCTGCCTCCTCTAGTTCACTTCTGAAGTCTGCTTTGTGGTGTCTTATCCCACCACCTGTGGTAGGAAATGTTAAATTAGTGATTGTTTAACTAGCCTGAAGATAGGATATTATTAGTCTTTTGCCTAGTAATTTTATACCCAATTTAAGTTGAATGCAAGGCATATTTTGTTAACTGAGTAATAACAGTAGGTGAGAAAAACGTTGGAGCATTTTCTCCTGTTGTATGAATAACACCAAACTGAAATATTCTAGCTTTTTTATTTTCTGCTCTGTCGTCTATGGAACTTCTGGAAACATTTTAAATTATTCTGGAGAATTTCCCTCTTAGTCCAGTGTATCATTATTTGTTTCATCCTACCTCACTTCTTGCATGCCATTTCACATCTGGTTTGTACTATTTGTGCCTCATTATTTTTTATTATATGTCATCTCTTCAATTGTTTTTCTTTGACTGGTTTTGATTTTTAATTCAGGCTGATAGAGATACCATCCTTAGGATTGTCCTTGGTAGTAATGTACCGTGAACTGAAGAGAACACAAAACCCTGAGCTGTGAATCCCTTCCTACCTTTTCCTCCCAAAGTAAAAATGAGAAAAATATTGTTGGCAAAAATGTTTTTCCTTTCCTGGGTTATTGCAAATTTGGTTTTGCTTTGTTTTGTTTTGTTTGGGGGGTGTGTGTGTGTTATTTTTTGGTTAAACTGGTATTCCATGGGGCAGACTTAACAAAAATGCAGTGTTCATACATTAATGAATGAATGCTTTTATTACGTCATTATTCATGACTCAGTTTTCTTTCAGAGAAAGAGGCAGTTGATGAGAAAATCATTCATATATAAAATAGAGACATATGTTTACATCCATGCTGGTTTAGATGTTTTCCTTTGAAAATGCGGTGTGTGGTGATGTTCTACTGTGAGAGCTGGGACTGGGAGTCCTCAATTTCTGTCACTATTGCACTTGCAAAAAAATATTTTAACTTGCATTTTGCCACCTATAATCCTTTTAAAAAAACTTTGGATTATTACTGGTATGAAAAACATTCTTTAACATTTAAAGGAACTGTAGAAAATGTTCAAAATTTTTGGGTTTTGAAAAATATACATGATATATGTTTATAGGTATTTGTGTTTGCTCATCTATAGATATTTTTATATATGTGTGTGTACATATTTATGCACCTCTGCTTACTTATATTTCTCTATCTCATATATTAGAACCTCATTTTTTTTCCCAAGTCATTTTCTTCCAGTTAGCAGTGTTGAAGTGTGCCCAGGCGTGTGTGCTGGAGAGACTTAAGTTTTTTAGTTACTTTCATAAGAAAACAATTTGAAATACAAAATAACAATGGAAGGGGTAAGCAAGCTGTCATTCTAAAGAAACCCCAGTATTTCTTGAAATCTTCATTTGTTTTTTACTTCAAATGTTTTCAGTGCTGGCCTGAGTTTTAAAGAGATGTTTTCACTAAAGTTTTGCATGTTTGGAAACGCATCTATTTCCAGACTATACCTTGTGCCTTTAATAGATTACTCAGTAGTATCTCTGAAAGAAGATTCTCCTGAAACAGCTAGAAAAAACCCATTATGCCTTGACACTGAAGAGTGAACTTTGTTGCATAAACTGCTCAGCTTATCATAAAAACATGATTTCAAAATAGATCCTAGAGGAAAACGTGATTGAGAATGGCAGTTGTATGTGCTTTGAAACTTTTATTGTGGTCTTAAACATTTCTCTCTAAATTTAAACAAAATTACTGCTGTGTGAAATATTATAAGCTAATACTATGGAAGACTTCATTCAAACTTAAACCAGGGAAGTTTAGATTGGATATGAGGAAGAAATTCTTGACTGTAAGGGTGGTGAGGCACTAGAATGGGTTGCCCAGGGAAGTTGTGAATGCTCCATCGCTGGCGGTGTTCAAGGCTGGGTTGGACAGAGCTTTGGGTGGCATGGTTTAGTATGAAGCGTCCTTGTCCATAGCAGCGGGGTTGGAACTAGACAATCTTAAGGTTCTTTCCAGCCCTAACTATTCTATGATTCTATGATAATTAAATGGTTTATAATTTTATCGTTGGTGGTGGGGGCTTTCTGGTTTTTGGGATGGGGAAAGTCTGGTTTGGTAGAATGAATGGACCCTCATTTGTTAAATGGATTTCTCTGTAAAAAAAAAAAGGGCTTAAATAAGTTGGTTTGTGTTTTGTCATTTTCAAAAATGAGTCTGTCTGACTTAAAATGTTAGGGTGTCATGTGCCTATGCAAATACATAGTCTTGAACTATTATTTCTTTTGATGACAGTCTGTGTGCAAGCATACTTCTAAGCTATTAGAATGGACAGATGATTTAGCAGAAGTCAGAGAATCTTCTGAAAAGCATTTCCTTCCCCATCACAGGATGGACTTTTTTCTATCAAGCTGTTTTTGTGCATCTTTGCATTTTATCTCCCAGGTGGTAAAATATAAATCTGTGGTATTGATAACTAAAGCTCTGTGATGGAGAGAGGATCTAAATTCAGTCTTCCTATAACAACATCTTACTGCTTTAATTTCTTTAATTAAATCACTGCTTTAATATATAATTGGATCTCTTACTTTCTCATCTCCTGTGAGATAATTATTGAGAACAACTCTTTCCTGCTATGTGAAGACCAGGAAGTGTTCTGTCTCTATAACTGTGGATGTAACCACAGCATTTCAAGCAACAGTATCACAAACAGCGGTCAAGATTCCCAGCTGTTATAACACCCAGTCACTGTGGACTGGGGATTTAGGGTTGTGTTGGTTGGGTTTTTTTTTTTTGCATTTCAAAAGACAACCCCCCCGAATGCAATAAAAAATGCTTTTCAGTCTAGAGATGCACATTCAGATTCATAAAATGCTTTGTTATGGTCAGTCAGAAAACACAGACACATCTCTGTTCAGAACAGATACTTGTTATTGGTGTGCTTTTTTCATGAAGACCTGTACACACTAAAAAAGTCTACAGATATTGTGCAGAAAAGAGGAGTTCCCTCAGCATTGCAAGCTGCCCTTTTTACCCAGCAAGATGAACGGCTTCATAATGTTTTTAAGTTCAGTTTGTTTCAAGTACACAGAAATCCTAATAAAGAAATCCTCTGCAGTGAAATAGCAGGTGGCATTTGTCCATTGCTCATAGCCCAATAGGGAGTCATCACAGGATTGTGTATTTAGTGTATTCCATGCAGAGCTGCAGCATGGCATTACTCATGTACCTAATATACATTGGAGAAGACTGAGTATGTCTATTATAAGGATAGTATGCTACCATTTTAATTGGACTATTTTTTGATATTACACTGAATTTAAAGTAGGGCTGGGTTGTAATTGGATAGTTCAGCTTAAAATTTCAGAAATACTTACATCAGTAGCTTCAAGGTGCTTTCCAAGAACGGAGATATAGAACTCTAATGGTCATGTGTCTTAAAACTTTTTATTTCATAGTATCCATTATATGTTGGGACTTCTTATGGGATTTTAGTGAAAACAAAACCTGATGAACTCTGACTATGTTAAAACAACATGTGTATACAGTATATTAGAATGTGATTACGTATTGCTTATGTAGAGAACCTGAGTTCCTTATAGAAGTTGATGTAACTCAGACATGCTTAGGTATCCATAAGGGCCTCAGCTTTTCTATCCCTTGCCATATTTGTGGTTAAACCTTCTGTAACTTTCTGTCAGATCTCTGTGTGGGTATATCTTAGGCTTGCTAGTGTATGTCATCTTAATATAGCACATTCAGTGTGGGATTTATCTCCCTAGTACACATGCTTCTTCAAGCCATGGAGTTCTAAAAAGGAGCTGTTAAATTGTATTAAAACTGGTGATTGCTACAGCCATATAAGAAATATTACCAAGAACTAGGGATACTTCATGTGCAAGGTAATAAAATGGAATAAAGAAATCAGTCCTTTATCCTTAGTGCTATGCCTGGGCCAGTGCAAGTGTGCAAAATTCAGGATTCACACATTGGTTTTTTTGCTTAACGTAGTCCTGTTTGACAGTATAAGCTGGTATGAAAAATCCACCATGATACAGTATGATGCAGTTAGGATTTGTTGGTTATGTTTATTTGATATTCAAACAATGTGTGCAATAGATACTTGATTCTCTTGGAGCACTGCCTGTTAAAATTGTCAAAGTTCAACTCTTTCATTAATATGCCATTTAACTGATTTCAGTATTTGGGCTATAAATTCATTTTACTGTCAAAGATTCTTGGCTTTACACTGAAGCTTATTCCATTACAAATGTGTGCCATACATAGTGTTTGATCATGTTCATCTTAAAGCTGTTACACTGTACTTCCAGAATCTTTTGTGGAGGGAATACACAGAAAATTGCTAATATTGAAATGGAGTGAAGTCTGTGTCACTTGATGAGCCCTGTGGTTTAAAACATAAAATGGAGAGCAACATTTAAGGGGTAGTTTTCTGGAACATGAGTGATTCAGAGGTCAGCTGTGTTGTGCTGTGGCAACCAAGAGAGGTCTTGTAACTCCTTTGGGTAAAAGATGCTCACAGAGAACAGGGATTAATTTAATGAGCACCTTATGCTCCCTGCACAATATCCACTGCAATCTTTGCTTCTAATCCAGTTATTATGGGCAAAGAAATTTATCTGGTAGCTCAATTTACTGGATTTTTTTTTTGGCTTGCAGTGATGTCCCATCCCTCCCCCCCTGTACAATGGCAGTTGCCCTTGAAACTTATAGAAGATTTAAAACCTTAGTCTTGCCTGCAGTGGTTGACATTTACAATTTCTGTATGAAATTACTTGTCTTGCATAGCAGCTGAGACAAACTTAGAGAATATTAGTATAATATTCACAAACTTCCAGACAACCAGGACAGTCCTGCGTTCACATTGTTAGCAGGATTTGTGTGCCTGTGTTGCTTTTCAGTAAGTAGAAGATTTAAAATAAAGACGGGTGATCTTTTGTTTAGCACAGTGAAGTATAAGGTAGAGGAAGGCATCTGCTTTGTGGAGGCTGCCCCAGATTCATTCAATATGTAATTGCTTTTCTTACAGTTTACCTGTTTTTTCATCCCTTTTGGTGTGTACTTCACAGTTGATACTGGTTTGTTCTTCATGAGTGTACTGTGATTCAATTATGTTACCAAAGAGGCTGTCTCTGCATAAGATATGAATGCGTTAATATTAACTAGTTAGTACATTCTGTGCTGTGCTTTACTTGAATAGCCAAATGGCCTTGCTTTGGACAGTTGTCCTCATGGACACTGTGTTACCCGTGATATCTCTCTGTTTTGGACCCACTTTGAATGTAGTAGTTAGATGCCCATGTGTAATTGTCCTTATGTAACTTTCCTTCTATAGTAACAGGATGTTCTGTCTTCTTCAAATTCACTTTAATCCTGTAGCCTTGCTTGTACTTCATATTGTGCAATTTGCGTCTGGCCATCACGTACCCCAGAATTATCAGTACAGATTCAGGTTACCACATCCATAGACCACTGTCATTTACCCTGCTCTTGTAGAAATCTGTATTCCAAATCTAAACATCCTTTGTCTTGATTTAACCTGTGCTCACTGTAGGGGATGGATGGTACCTCTTAGAAGAAAAAAGAATCCAACACCCTATCAACACCACTACAGGATAAACAGATGTTCTCCATTATTTTGGATCTTTCTGTTTGTTGCTCACTGCGGTCTGGTTCGGAAGTTTCTGTGTCTTACTCTGTCCTTTAGCTTGTTGCTGAATATCTGGACTATAACTGAGAGGCTTTGGTTATGCATAGTCCAAAGGTGAGAGAACTTATGATCCAGTTTCTGTTTCTGAATAATGACTGTATTAAAGCACAGGTGTCCTTGACTGTATAGTTATTGTGACAAAACGAGACAAGTTACTTCCTAAAAAATAGCAAAATTGCATTTAGATATGATTACACAAGTCTAAGATCAGCTGGGAAGTAGTGAGGAAGTATAAAAAGCTTCGACACCTGTAGTTGAATTTTAAAACCATGAAATCAAAACTTCTGGATTTTGTGGTAAATAATCATTATCTTTGTTCATCAAAGAAGCAGTTCTCAGACACCATGGCTTGACCTAGTGGATAAAATGCTGTTTTTTACTGGCTTCAGTGGCATAAAATCTCTCGGCTACAGAAGAGCTCGAAACACCAGTACTGGCAAGGGGGGGGGTACAGTTTTTATCTATAATTTTTTGCTAGTAATTAAAAAATACCTGTACAATGTACAGCTTCCGTCATTTAGCTGAACTTCTGTGAGATCATAAAATAGGAACTCTGTATGGTATACATGGGTTTTGTTGGATTGGTTTAGGGTTTTTTCTACCTTAAATTGCTCATCTTTTGACTTTTGTAGACTGGAAACTAAATCCTGGCTATTATGTGTGAATGCTTATCTCTAGTTGACAGTGGAAGACAACACAGCTGGATAAATAAGGATGAAGTATTCTGTGACTCCTTTGTTTCCTAAATCTTCATGGCCTGGTACAAAATGCAGAGCTCTGTCAAATGAAATTTCATACTTTCTTGAAGGGCATGAAGATTAATCTTGTGGTGAACCTGTGAAATTACATGTGGGAGGGCTTGCCGTTTTCTAAAACAAAACTGGAAAGTAGAGCAAAATGCTATCACTGACATAAATAGTGAAATCCAAATATATGTTAGTGTAATGTCTGCACCTAATGAAATGCATATCACCTATTATCCTCACTATGTCTGGGAATAGTTCTTCATTGTTAAATTTGTGTTTTGAAAAAACTAAGTGTAGGTTTTTTGACACAAGAGTTTCTCCTCCTGACAGTCTCATTACTTACAGAAGAGCCAAAGTACAATTTACAATATCCAGTAATTACTCATGCTTTTAGTTAGAAATGAGTTTCCTAATTGAAGTGAACCTAACAGTCTTTGGGCCGAAAAAGGAACAGCATTTAATCTACTAATGTGATAATAGGTAGCTTTTCAGCTTGTGAAAATAGAATTTATATTCACATGAATGATGATTATAATGATGATGACAGAAAATTAGTAACTATATATATACATGTATTTATGTGTATGACTTCATTGTATTTACCTGTCTCAGGATCAAGCTAGAGGTACATGGTACTGTTAGTCAAAACTGAGTTTTTTCTTTTCATTTTGTTTTATAGAAAAAACGAAAACAGAGTACTCAAGATGAAGATACAATCAGTATCTGCAGCCTCGATACAAGTGTGAGTAATTTCATTTTCTTTTTTTGCTTTCCCATGGCACTCTCTTAAATTCAAGTCTGGACAAATTGTGGTGTACCTTGAAGAATGGCCAGTTTATTTAAATGGACAATTTATAGGAATACTTAAATATTTATAATTTATATAAATACTGTAACTGTCAGGTTGACTTTGAGAGGGAAGTTGCCTTTGGTTTTGAAAGTAGCCTGGCATGTGAACAACACCCTAAAGTTTTTTAGCTTTAGGTAATGGTTCAAGTATGCACATCAAACTTGGTGCCATTGACATTAAAATTAGTTGGGCAGGAAGAATTATGTATTTTCTAATGATCTGTGTTCCTGCAAATTGGATAATAATCCTCCTAGTAAAGGAGGACTATCACCTTTGTGAGCCATCTGGACATGACAGTTAAATTATTGTTTATCCTTTAACATCATATTTTGCTGATGGGCAGTGATGAAGACAGTGCTGAGTATGTATCTAGATTGAGTACCTGCTCCTTCAGTCCCAGGTGTCTCATGTCATTAGAAAATACTAGAGTCTTCTAGCTGCACTACAGAATGTTGTAGCATGAGATAGGCAGTTGAAATTCAAACATCTGTAGCTGAATCCTTACCTGTAGAAGCATTTTATTCTGTGTGTTTGTGCTTAAAAAGTACAAGAAAAATGAGACATGCTCAAAGATGCGATTTATACTGGGGAGAGGTGTGCCTTTTGTCAGCTTGGGTTTTGCTCTTAGAGAGCCGTAACTGGCATTCCAAGCAATCAGAGGTTTTGTTACAGGGCAGAGAGCTGGTTGTCTTTTGTTTTGATGTCTGAGAAGGCAAATTTCAAAAAGAAGGCAAAATTAAAAAAAAATGAGTTCATACCACACAGAAACCAGCTGTAGTAGTGTTGCAAAATCACCTTTCCTTACTTGTGTTGCTCTTCACTATTTGTATACAAGGTAACTTATGCCCCAGAAAACCAGGGGGGAAACAGAAGTATCTAGAATAATCAAAAGTTATAACCATTTCCATAATAAGAACCAGTCAAACATACTGAAACTTACATAAACTGAAATCAGATCTACTGGGGGAAAGCAATCGTGGGTGTTAAGTCCTGTGAGATATGATCAGTGTATGATAATTATTTTTCTTGTGATTAAGGATGCAAAATGAAACTCTCTGTAAATTCATCCCAAACCAAAAGGGCTTCTTCTTCACCTAGTATGCAGTGCCAGAATTCTGGCACAGGGTATTCTGGGTACCAGAGGTTAGCAGGAGTTCAAAAAGCAGATTGGACCATATCATGGAAGAAAAGTCCATCAAGATTATTAGACCAAGTGAAACCATCCATCTGAAGAAATCCTTGAACTTGAATATTTCTGAAGTCTGGGAGAGTAAAATATGTGTGTAGGTGTTTATTTCGCTTTCACACACCTCCTTGAACAGTTCTGTTATTATTGCTGGACATGTTGCTGGTCTGAGATCCATCCTTAGCCGGAATGATCATCATTCTGAGATGCCTTTAATTAGCCCAGTATGCTATCTTTTTTCTTCCAAGTGATGACAGTTTTGAAATGACATAGTGAGGGCTTTGCAATTAGCCTTTGGATTATGGCATGATATAAATAAATTTTCATGTTCCTTTGTCTACTAACTCTCTTACATCTTTGAAAAGATGTGCCAAATTGTTACATATATATCCTTAATGAAAGCATTTATTTTCCAGGGCAGTGGCGAAGAATATGGAAATTGGAATGCATATGTTCCCTATTACAAATTGAGATTCTAACTGGGATAATCATATACTATTAAGTTTTTTTACAGATAATAAATCTCTCAAGGCTCTGTGATAAAACTGGTTATTTTTTATTAAATAGCATATGTATTTAACAAATAAGGATATTGGACTTTCCTGTGCAGCATGCTTTCTGGTTTACATAATTAGGTGAATGTCTCCCATTCCGTTCTTCCAGCTCACTTAGCTGCTGCTGTAAGGAAGTGCTGACAATCCCACGTTGCACTTGCTGCTGCTGGCTTCACAGGCAGCACCTCACAGATATGCTGCTTTTTTGTACTTGCCAGTGGAAAGATCTGCCCATCTTTTACTGTCTAAAGTTTCCAGTTCGTGTAAGTGCATCTGTTCAGCAGCTCTGTCCAGAAGAGAGTGGGAGATGGCAAAGAAGGAGGCTATTAACTATTTGAAGACTGGGTTACTTCGTACCTTGGAAAGCAACATACTGATGTGCATCCTGCCAATTTACAGCATCGTCTGTCAACAATCTTTTTATAAAAATAGATTTTTATATTTTATTTTTCCATGACTGGCCATAGCCAGGCACACCTGGCTTTTCCAGGGGAGTCAGTCATAAAGACAGAATTTCCTTTCACAGGAAATGCTCATTGGAGCTATGCTGACTCAGGACAAGGACTGGTAACCTAAGCATGTTAACTGATCTTTGTATTTGTTTAGTGATCTGGACTGGTATTGACGGTTCAGGAGTTGATAAACTGGCTTATGAAACTGACTGGTTGCTTTTGGCTCTTTCTATTGCCAGCTTCGAGAAGTGGATTTGTAAATCCTCTCAATGTCAAGTAGTTTGTGATAACTTATGACAGATGTGGCCAGCACACTGTGAGGGCTGAGGGCATGAACACACAGGGCTGCTGCAGTCATAACTTACAGACTTAACTGTATTTAAAGGAAAATTTAGATAATATCTGATGTGCTCTTGTTCATGTTGGCTTTGCCTGCAAGGCTTAACTTGTATTCAGTCTGTACAGTTAACTCAGCCTGTAGTGCGTTTCATGCTCACGCTCTTAAAATGATGATATGTTCTAGATTTGCATAAGCATATTGATTTACCGACATTATATAAGTAAGATGGCTTGTATAAACTTCAGATTTTGTAGCTGTTCCTTTAAAGCTTGGAGAGCTGAGACAGAGAAACTGAGACAGCTTTAAAGGCCTAAGTACTTTCCTGTGTTTAAAAACACGTCCTTAGAGCTCTACAGTTCTCTCTGTTCCTCCCTGTGCAGACTCTCTATCTCCCCTTAAATTCTGAGCTGCTTCGAGATGTTTTTTTTTCTGCTGATCTTTTCACACCTTGCTGCTTCTGCTGCTTTTGTTGTTTTGCGATACCCAGTCTCTGAAACATGAGTCTTTAGTCTATCCAACCTTCTTTGGAGCCTGGTGGAGTGCTGGAGGTTTGTGCTTCTCAGAGCTGGTCCTTTAGCTGCGTTCTGCACCTTGCATGGGAACAGAGTATTGATGTAGCTTATGTAGGCCAAGTGCTCTTTGGCAGTTTTGAGCTGTTATATATGGGTAGTATGTCACACTAAGCAAAATGGTGATGGGCACTGTTTTCTGGAGATTTTTATACAGAGCACTGAGCAATGTACTTAAAAGCAATGTCTTTTTAATGACCATTGCAAAAGGGGCAACTGCAAAGTAGTAGATATCTTGTAATGGTGATAGATGATACCATGTGCCTCATGAGTTTCCTGTGTTAAAACCATAACAGACTCGAGGTATCCAGAGCAAAAAGCTGGTAAATGCTGATAGAAAGCTTGCCCTTTTCTGAATGAAATCGTACTTAAGCAAAATCCTGTGCAGAAGAGGAATTGGGATGATGATGTGCAGTTCTTCTTTGCAGTCAGTAGTATGCAAAATTTGTTGTGAATTAATGGAAGCTGCTTTTGTTTTGCTGTTGAGGCGAAGGAACATAAATACATAATGAACTAGACAAGCGAACACATAAAGAAGGTAAAATTTGGTATGTGAAGCCTCAGAAGACTTACTTACTGTGGTTATATAGGGCAGTTATCATTACTGGAAATCAAACTCTTTAAAATGACCATTTATTAGTGCATTCTGAACTAGAGAAGTCTGACTGCTCATCTGTCTATTTGCAAGTTAATAAAATGCACCCCAATATAAAATACAAACAAAAAGTTACCCAGACTTAACTACATTTGCATGCATTAGATCAGGGTTCATTATTTTTGATTGCTTTTGGTGCTGAGTGATCATGTTATGTATTTGAGAGTCAATTTAACAGAAATATTTTTTGACCTAATTAAACTTAATTATAAACTCAATAATATTTGATTGACAAGGTATGGTGAGCTAGCTTTAAAAAGCTTAGGGAGGATTACTTCTACATCAGTTTGTCAGAGTTGAGATAATTAAAATATACATTTTATCTAGGTCACTTTATTCCCATAAACTCTGGTCTGTAACATGTTCAGAGTATAAAAGGTCTTCAGCTTGCCCAGTAAGATGTATACAATATGTCTGAATTATGCATGACTTAATACTGCTCTATTGTATAGGTGGTCATTGCTCCAGCTGGATCTTCATTATAAAGTGACTGTTCTTGATACATTATTAATGCATCATATGACTGTTATATAGTAGACACTGCCTGCTGTTGGTATTTGTAAATAGTGTAATGTCATATATCTTAAGGCTATGTTTTGTTATTCTCTTGCTATTGCTCACCAAACAAGGCCTACAAGTGCTCTATTGGAAAAATGTATAAACCTCTGGTTATGCTGTGTTCTTTTTGTTTTTTATCACGCACTCTGGAATGATCCCAGGCTTCCTGTGTAGTGTTGCAATACAATGGCTATTTACTTATGTGAGCAGCTTTTCAGAATCTGGTTGAGTATTCCAGTAAATCTGCTAGATTAACAACCATACTCAGCAGAAGTATAACTGTTAAAGCTAACTTGCTTTATGGCTTAACTCAAACTATTACAGTATCTCACTATGACTTTAAAGCAACTATTTGTCTGCTCCTATTTAAACTCATGTACAGGACATAATTTGAATACAGCATCCTTTCCTACAGTACCAAAAATCCACTGACCTTGGGGAAATTGTTCCCTTTTGTTTTGGTTTGGGTTTTTTTGTCCTTTTCAGAAACTGGACATGGAAGAAAAAAGACTTTGGTTAATTAACGTACATGTCAAATTCAGCACAACTCTGCCTGTATGCAAGACTATGAAAAAAATCTCATATGTGTTAAGGGTTCCAAAAGTGGGTTTCTTTGTTGTTCCTATGCAGTGTTCAGATGTCTTAGTAGTTTTAATGTGCTACGTATTTCCTATAAAACACGTTCTGCTTACAGTCAAAAAAGAAAGAGTATCTGAGTAAAGAGTACCTGTTACATGAGTGGGGTCTGTATCTGAAAAATGACTGGAAAATGGGGATCAGAGAAGGAAGATACAATTTAGGGAGGTAGGCTACAATTGTCTTTGGCAAACTAATAAAGTCTTAGGAAAACAAGTATTCCCCATGGGTTTCTAATTTTATGTTTTATAGAAAAGGAATAGTTTACATGAATAAGTAATAATTAAAATATTTATATACTTTATATATAAATGTTTATATGCTTAGTATCTATTAATGTCAGCATTTTAAAAAATCAACTAAATAGAAAAACATCATGATTTTTAATGAAAGTGTAATCATAATAAGCATTGTGTTCTGGCAGAATTAGTGAAGCTGCTGCTGTGTCAGCATAAGTTTAACATAGGTAAAGTATTCACAGACAAAATGAGGGGAGGGCAGAGAGGCTTTCAGATGTTATTTAAATGGCAGTTTATATAAAAGATATACATAAAATCTGCAATTTGTACTAAGTTCTGAAGCAGCATATTATACTGCTTGTAGTAGGTACTTCTAAGCTCTCTTGGTTACATCTACATAAACTGCAGTCCAGCACTTAAGCTACAGCAGTTTCTTTGTATATGGTATACTAGAAGTGAGGTTTTGATTAGTGTCCTTTAGAATCTTTCCTATCCTATGCTGTCTTTAGGACTGTGACTTTTTAGGCAGATGGTGGTTAGCAGTGTGGTATTTTCCACTCACTTTATCTCTGCACTGTAGTAATTTGATAAATAGAATATTATTTTCTTGAATTATGCCGTTTTTCTTAATGATATCTCCATAATGGGAAAAGGCAATTGAAATTTAAGTTCAGTTTAAATTATTCCTGGGTTACAGTATCAGTCTTGATGTATGCTTATTTTCAGCATGGCGACGTCAGGAGCATTTGTGAACAGAAATTAGCCAGATATTATTGACAGCTATGAAGTTGGATATCCATTAAGAAATGCATGTGGTGATAGGTTTGATGAAGAGTTGCAGAGGAAATGTAGTTACATTTTCATAATTAAATTGATTCAAGGACCAAGAATTATTATAGTTTGGTTTCTTAAGAGGTCAAAATAAAAACTTATATTAGTTCTATAGTGATAAATATTCTATAATCCAGTACATTTTCTAAAATTAGATTTTATAAATCACAGAATCATAGAATAGGGTTGGAAAGGACCTTAAGACGATCTAATTCTAACCCCCTTGCCATGGGCAGGGACACCTCACACTAAACCATGCCACCCAAGGCTCTGTCCAACCTACCCTTGAACACTGCCAGCGATGGAACATTCACTTCTTTGTGCAACCCATTCCAGTGCCTTGCCACCCTTACGGTAAAGAATTTCTCCCTCAGATCCAATCTAAACTTCCCCTGTTCAAGTTTGAACCCGCTACCCCTTGTCCACTCAGTACAGTCCCTCATGAAGAGTCTCCTCCCAGCATCCCTATAGGCCCCCTTCAGATACTGGAAGGCTGCTATGAGGTCTCCATGCAGCCTTCTCTTTCCAGGCTGAACAGCCCCAACTCTCTCATCTGTCTTCATAGGGGAGGTGCTCCAGTCCCCTGATAATCCTCGTGGCCTCCTCTGGACTTGTTCCAACAGTTCCATGTCCTTTTTATGTTGAGGACACAAGAACTGCACACAATACTCCAAGTGAGGTCTCACGAGAGCAGAGTAGAGGGGCAGGATCACCTCCCTTGATCTGCTGGTCACACTCCTTTTGATGCAGCCCAGGATACACTTGGCTTTCTGGGCTGCAAGAGCACACTGCTGGCTCATGTTCATTTTCTCATTGACCAACACCCCCAGGTCCTTCTCCACAGGGCTGCTCTGAATCTCTTCTCTGCCCAACCTGTAGCTGTGCCTGGGATTACTCTGACCCAGGTGCAGGACCTTGCACTTGTCATGGTTAAACTTCATGAGGTTGGCATCAGCCCACCTCACAAGCATGTCAAGGTCCCTCTGGTTTGCATTCTTTCCCTCCAGCATATCAACCGAACCACACAGCTTGGGGTCATCAGCAGACTTACTGAGGGCGCACTCAATCCCACTGTCCATGTCACTGACAGAGATGTTAAACAAGACCGATCCCAACACTAATTGTTGCTAACTTGATTTTACACTGAATCTGTAATATGGAGCATGCAGACAGAATTTGGGGAAAAAATGAAGGCTCCATGTAAGTGGTGTGCTGTGTGTGCCTTTTTATCAGAATTGAGTTCTTCCAAGTTAAGTTCTACTTTTGATTTAAACGGTCTACTTATAATTACTCTGTGTAAGAGGGAAAGGATGTCCCATTCATCTCCAGGTAACTGCTGGGAGTACTTGACATAGTCCAGTGCCTATTGAAGTCTTGAATGGAAGTCAAGCCTGGATTTCATTGAATTAGCATGGCTGTATATTTTGAAGTCCATAAATTTCTGTAATGTCGACTGCGTTTTGGCTGTGCCTCTAGAAGTGACCAACTGTAACAGGAAATTAAGTCTGTACATAAATACACCGGAATGTCTCTGTAACATCATAGAGTTAGGATGGGCCTCATGAGGGCACTTCTGCCATCCATCTCTCTCAGTGGTTGAATTAAACGATAATGAAGTTACTCATTACAGATACTTCTGCAAGTTATTTATAAGCCTCTGCTGCTTCTGCAGCAAATCCAACCTAGAGCTTATTTGTGTCTGTTAAAAAGTCTTCCCTAGTCACAGAGCAGTTTCAGACACTGCTTCATACCATACATGATAGTACAGACCAGTTTAAGGCTATAAAATGCTCTGAACAGACATGGACAGGGGATCCTACATTACACTTTTCATTGTAGCCAAAGCCTAGTGATAAGCAAAATGATTTCAGATGATACTTTTTGCTTTACAAGGGTTAAATATAATAGTTTTAAAAAAGTAAATTGCAGCAATGGTTACTTTTTTTTGTTAGGAGTATCTGAAGAGGAACCTATTTGTTTCAGCAAATGGGTAGTTAAAGTAATTTCATCAGTGTGTTGGCCTTGTTCTCATTAAATACTACATTTTATCTGCCTGTGTCTTCTGAGGAAACCTGTTATACGAGGTGCTTGTGGGTTGTTTTTGGTTTTTTTTTTTTTTTTTTTTAAAACTGGCTGTGTTTTAGCATTAAAGTAATTATCAGGTAACTTCTTGAACAAGAACTTCACAACAGGAAAAACATGTATGGCCTCATAACCATAAATCTTATCACTATTTTGTTCAGTAGTAATATTTACTGTACAAATTTTTTCTATTTCTGGTACAAGTAGGTTAACAAAATAGTTTTGCACAGAGATTTGAGATTACATGGTCTATTTAGCTTGTATTTATTCCAGCATGAGCCTGAAGTTTTCTGTGTAACGTCCAGTGAACCATCCAACCTCTCTCTTGAGCAGATTCTTATCTGCAAAATACAAATCATTATTGTTTGTTTTCCTAAGCTGCTTTGTGAGCAAAATGCAGGTATTTCTAGAGGCATGTTATGCACTGCCCTTGCTAAGAACTGCAATTGGGAGAGTATATGCCAGTGCAAGGTGTTAACCAAGGTCACTTCAGTGCAGAATAGTGTAGGAACACATAAGCAGGTGAACGGTAACGTTTATTGTAACAGAGAAGTGTAATATGATTTTTCATAGACATTTCACTAGTTTTCTGTGGGGGCATCTTCCAGTGCTGTGGTCATTATTCTTTCTGTATAGCAGTGATTTCCTGATTCATTTGGTAGCTCTCAGGTTCCCTTTTTTTTTAACTTCAATTACTTTGACCATTCCAGTGTTCCTGTAGCTATGGAATCTGGACAGCTAAGGACAAGGACATCTGCTTACAGCTTCTGACTCACTCGTTACGCAGTTACACCCTCTTTCTTAGATTATAGTGTGAAAAGCACAGAGGAAGCGGGAAAACCCCCACCAAATGAGCATTTGGAAACGTTGTGTTCATTATGTTTGACAAGAAAAGTAAATTTGTCATCCTTAAGCATTTGCAACAAAGTTGGTGTTATATGTTGGGCATGAAGCTGATGTGGTAACATATTACAGCATGTATTTTATCAGCTTGATAAAGTAGAATAATGCATTAAAGTAGTTAATGAATATTGCTGAAAAATTAAGGCAATTTACAGTGGTTTAGTTTTACTCTCATATGGGTAAATAACTGATTAATAAAACTTTTAAGAATTCATATTACCTAAACCAAGAATGTGTTCCTACTAGTGTAAGTTATGTAGATGTCCTGGTAATTACAAAGAGTATCCATAGAGTTACTGGAATTACAATTTACCTGTTTAAGACCAAACTTCTATTATTTGCTTTTCTGTGTTGCAAGCTAGTTCTTCATTGAAATGTTAAAACTGGCTGTGCATTATTCGGCCTTTTTTGAAGAGTTTTAAAAGTAAATAAATCTAATTACTCTTTCAGAACTGCAGTAATTAACAGCACAAATACAAGCCCTTTTCTGGAGAAGGAGATGATGGCACTACTTTTCCTCTTCCTGTGAAGCTGATAGAATTTCTTCCAGAAACATTTGATTTTAGCCAAAGAATAGGGACCCTGATTGTGTGCAAATACTAACAGAGACTAGTTGCAAGTTTTAATAGGCATATGCACTTATTCATTACTTACAGATATCTTTGTATTGGGTCTTTCAGCATCTAAATCAGACGTTTTTGTCTAATGTTTATCTGCTGTTGGGTCTAAAAGGTGGTCTGTGACGTGTATGGGATGGGATGTGAACAGGATGAGACTTCAGAAGGTGCAAGCTGCATGATATGATTTATTATGAAAGCAGGAGCATTCTTTGAGAGTCTGCACTATTTAAGTGACGAAGTTCTGAAAGTATTTACAGGTAGTACAGAGTAGTTGGATGAAGTTTTTTTTACCTCTTTCATGAAAGCTCCGTAACTGATTCTGAAGCAGAGCAGTTGATTTTGAGGCATAAAGCTGAGAGTTGTCTGGGCGTTGTGGTATTGGAAGATTTGTTGTTTCCATAATCTATTCTCTCTTGCTTACATCAATGCATGTTAATTGTGATCCTTGGGTGCCTTTTTTCTTTTTTACCATTACATCTCAGAATAGCACAGTGACTTCCTGTGCACTGTGTGAAATTCAAGCAGCTTGTGTCTTCTGGTGTTTGAAGACATTTTTGCTTTTAGAGTAGAACCTCTTGCTAGGATAAGCAGTTTTTTTTATGCCCTTTTCTGCTCACATGAAATCTTTATTAAATTTATAACAGTTCATGGATAATGGACTTGCTGCCCATGTCGATGTGGAATGGCCAAAGAAGTAATGCAGGGGCTGGGTCTGTGCCTATCTAGGTTACGAGATTAGTTGTGGTTATGGCACACATTTCTCATGTGAACTTTGTGTATCACCCATTCTGTGGCTTGCTTTCATTGGCTGTAAAATGCTGATGAGCTTGTTTTTCCTTAGTGATAATAAGAAAACTAATTCATCAAATTTAAAGGGCTATACATAATGTTATTAAAATGGAAACTCCAATTCTGTTATGTGTCCAGGACATTATGTGATTGGAATTGAGCTTGCTTTGCTTGTCGAAGCCTTTCAGGACCTATTGTGGTTAAGATAGTCTTTTGATGTAGGATGCATAGCTGTGAAAGAAGCAAATGAAAGATGTGATGAAGAAGAAAGAAGAAATGGAGAATCAAATGAAAGAAGCAATGCCAGCTAACTGAACTGAATCCCCATCTCAGTCTGCCAGAATGTTGTCTAGCCAGTACCTGCATCAAATTCTCATTTGAGAAAGACCAGTATAATAGGATACCACCTGCATCTGGTCATGAATGGGATTAGATGCATACCTGGCAGCTTTTGCCTAACTCTTCAGGAAGTGAAGATGGTATGCCTTTGGAAAAAAAAAATTCCCCATGGCTTCCTGGAGGGAGATATTTCTGTTATATTTCTTCTTCCTGTGTCTGGGCATAGGAAGAATGAATGTTCCCTTCCATTAAATGAGATGCCTTGTTTCCAGAATAATTTCTTCCATCAGTAGTATAGCTATGCTGTGCTTCTTACTGTTGTCTTCTGTCTTTTAGCAGTTTCTGTTGACATCAGCAGAAAAAGATAAATAGTGTCAGCGTATTAGTAATTTTTTATCCATTCATAAGCAATGATGCATTTGCTCACATTAGTCACGTTTAGTGCTTTTTAAGAATAACTTCCTCTTCATGGTGGTTCACTGTTTTAAGTAGGCTAAAAAACCTCTACAAATGAGAGATATGGCTGAAGACATCTTGAAAAGCAGCTCTTAACATTAAACAGGCCACAGAGTTTTAAATATACAAGTGCTGGATGGATTTACTGGTAAATCTCTCAACCTCTAGTTTTCTTTTAGTGACCTTAGTTTAAGAAGCAAAGATTTGGTGTATTCAGCAGCATTTAGGATTTTTTTCTTTTGATTGTATGGGTGGTCATTCCAAAAGGCAAAACAAGTGAGAATGGAAGGACTGATAGAGCCTTTGTAAAACCTGTGCTGTGTGGTACTTTAGGTACCTATACCTACTGCTACACAGGTAATGAAACTATGCGATATTTTATTATAGCTTGTGTAACTTCCCACTTCTTAAAAGTAACTCCGAAAAGTCAGTTAAAATTTCCTATTGGGTAAAGGAGTAGGAAATGAAGTGGGAAGAAACCATTAATAGAAATATTCACCTTTCTTCTGTTAAACGATTGTCAGAAAAGACAAACTGTTACAGCTCTTCCATGTTGAACCTTCTAAATGGAAAAAGTAGGTCTTGTCCTTGGGGATTATAACAGCTAAAGAAGGAGCCATTTATTGTTCTCAGGTTACTGGCATTTCCCAATATGGAAAGGTTGAGCCAGCCAAGACTGCACTTGTGATTTTGGAATAGCATCACCTGAAACACACTTGAATGGCTCTGATAGAATTATTAACTACTTGAAGTGGGCTGTGTATATATAGCAAAACTGAATCAATGACACGTCTTTGAAGATCCAGATCAATGCAATTCTGCTATAAGCAGCAATCACTGGCACTCATAGATGCTGGTAGCTATTTCTGTGATGTAGCTATGAATTTACAGGAGTAATATGTGCTAATCTTTTTTGTGTACATTGTTCGTGAATGAATTATCTGCTGCTTTGCAGATGCTCTGTAAGAGATTCATTATTGGCAAAACCCAACCCTGTGCGTTTACTACAGAAGCATTTTTTAGTTATTTCTCACAAAGAATCTCTCTGAATCCTGAGTTGCTTAATGAAGTGCTCTTTGTTGCCAAAAATTGACTGAGGAGAAGAATGGTTAAAGATGAGTTATTAGACAAACTTTGCTCATAAGCTTTATTTAAGTATGCAATATATTTAGAAGTATAATCAAGGGCTCCCAGACCAGTTTAGGAGCACAGGAGCCGTTAGGATCCTGTTCATGATGGACATCTCACCAAGCTGCTAAGGCAAACCTTAACTGAAGCTTTTAGAAGGAAAAAAATACTCAAACATCTGGAACATACAGAATTGGGAACTCCTAAATTCTAAAATTTATTCCAAATGTGACCTCCATGCTGGGCTCTCTCTTGTATCATTTTTCTCTTAGTTTGGCATTCTCCTTCCAGAAGTAAGAGGTATGCTTTTCTAGCAATAGGATAAGAGATTTGTAGGGAGTTTTGAAGAGGAAAATTATTTTGCTATAGGTGTTTGCTCAGAACTTAAGAATGGAAGCTTCATTCAAGGAAAACAATCCAGAACATCCAGCACAGATTCTCTAACATTTATTGAGGCCAAAAAAAAAAAAAGGGGGTGGGGTTAGGAATGATGATGAGCAGGCACACACTTACATTGAGACTCTTTCAGGATACTAGAATTATTTTTACAAGATAGATGTTACTTAACAACAAAAATAAGAAGAAATGCTCCCAAAATAACTGTTTGGTGGGGTTTTTAGGGTGGGGTTTTTGTTTGTTTTGTTTTGTTTGTTTGGGTCTGTTTTATTTTCTTGTTGTTGGGTTTTTTTTTTATACTCTATACCAATTCACGGATTGTTCTTTAAAACACAGCAATTAAATATCTGGCCTGATCTCTGGGAAGGTGGCTTGTGCTGAGCGTTAAGAGTTGATAGAGGAGAAGTGTTATAGAAATTCCATTCCTGTCGTGAGACAGTGAGTACATGGAGCTGATGGCATTCCTGCCCCTGGCTTTCCAGCTGAATTCGCAGTTGAAATGTTGATTCTGTGTACTGAGACGTTCCAGCTGAGACTGTTTGTAACAGCCCCATGAATCATATGGCTTTAGACAGATTATTTAAAATAATTCCAAGACCGAAAAGACTGTAAAAGGCAAAGATTGTTGTTCATTAAGTAGGACAACTATTCTTACTGTACCTGTTTGTTCACTAATAGCTTAGGAGCTGACTGGGCAACCCAAATGGTAAAAACAACTGCTAGAGGCACTGTCATCTGTTCATTTGCATTTCGCTTTCCTGTTTCACCTTTCCACAATTTGTAGCAGCAAAAAAGTATTAAAGAAAGCAGCAGTGCCTTTCTGTACTGCTTGCCATGTTGAATTGATGCTACATTTGAGTACAGGCTGGTTCCACTTCATTAATTCCAGGCTGCTAATTACAGAAGACAGCTGAAATAGGAACCTATTGGCGATGCTTACACATCCCTTCCCCCAGTCAGGTGTAATATGTAGAGCTATATGTGACTCAGTGGAACAGGAAGAAGTAACACTTTTAGATTTAATTAAGACAAGGTGTCTTTAAAGTTTCTTTCCCCATCCCCCTCATCCTTCAGCTATTTCCTGATACATTTTTGGGGCCAACTTTAGCAAGTTTAGGAAGGAACAGGATTAAAAAACAGATGCTTGCTTCCTGAAAACGGCCATTAAAAACTTCCACCCAGTTTCACAAACAAGACCTAATCCTCATCCTATAAGAACTGAGTACGGCAGAAAAGCAACTGTGGTCTTAGATACTGGAATTTATTCACGTAAGGAATATTTAGCAAAATGATGAGAAACTCAAACTGTAAGCAAATATATTATCTCTTAGGAGTGTATTTTAGTGTCCTTGCCTTTTTCTTACTGGTGAATACTGGGGGGGAGATTGAATTTCATTCCTGGATTTTTTTGTGTCATGTGAACTGTTCAGTTGCTTTGCTGCTATTGGTCACCTCACAAGCACAGCTGTCTGTTGTTAATTACTAGAGAAAAGAGGTCTAAACCAATGGTTGTGTGGCTATGGATGGCAGACAGCAGTGTCCCTGAGATCACCATAATGCTGCTCATAGCCATACAATATTTAGGAAAGAAAAAAATCCTACTTACAAGCCTGAGGTGCTGGTAAGCATAGCACTGGTTTCATATTGTTGTCTCCAGTCCCCATAGTTTGGGGATTACCAGTAAAATCTGCTTTGCTTTTATTTGCAAAGAACGTGTGATTCTGGAGCCCACTTGCAAACGAAATGTACAGAAATATCTGTACATGGGCATATCATAGTCAGAAGACAAAACTGGATTTGTACTGTACCCTTCTGTAATGTTAGACAGAGAATGAGAAACATTGCATGGTATTTCTGATGTCAATTTTCAGCATGGTGTTCGGTGACCTTTTCCGACTGACTGGATATGAGGTCCTAATGAAAGCTGCTCATCTCTAAACACCAAAGATGGAGTCCAGATGGATTCATTAGGGTTAAAGGTTTCCCTCTTTCTGCTTTCTCCTTTTTCAGGAAATACGTCTCTTTATAGTCATTTATTAATTGGGTTTCTCTCTTTTACCGTTATTTTGGAAAATTGGCAGTATCTCACTCAAAAATGCTTTCTTGCATAAAAATCTGCAAAGGTGTTTTTTTGACTGCATTGCACCTTAAAAAGGGTGCAGGGATCTTGCAGCTCTGACGGAAATGTTTAATCAGAAGCTGATTAGAGGATTTTACAGCTCAGATGTTGCAGGTCTTGAGAAATCATTCAAGGGCAGGCAGTGATGAAATAACTGGAACACCGCAAACCAACTTCCTTTACACCCTGTAAGCTTTTTGTATCTTGGGGAGATATCTATGTTATAATTTTATTGTAGGTATACTGTAGATATAGCCATGTATATAGATAGATCTAAAAGTGTAACTTGGAAAAAGGAAGAAAAGAAGGGCTAGTAGGATACATAGCAGTTGTGAGACAAGTGCACTGCTGCAAGGCATCAGACTGTGCCTTAATGTAAGATCTATTGCCTTGTTATTGTATCTTTCCCATATGTGCGAGTAATATCAGCAGGTGATTTAGTTTCATAGAGATCAGGGAGGCTGCTCATGTTCAAAAAGGTCTTTGTAGCTTCTTATTTCAGCTGTTCGGCTTATTCATGTGATGTGGTTAATATATCCTGCAATGACACATTCTAATGCACATCTGCTGTTAGATAGCATGTACTAAAGTAAATGTAACTTCCTGAACTAACAAAATAGATTCTTACTGTGGTAAAACTGCAATCATTTCGGGAGGATAATATCCTTTATTTTAATACAAACACCAGATTTAAAGGAAGCAATTATGAAAAGAAGCCACAGAAGCAGGTAGTCTCTAAATGTTTGTGCAAACAACAAACCCACCAAATTCCAGAGCACAGTACGTAATAACATACCTGCTTTCCTATTCCAGAAATGAAGTGCATTCCGATCTTTATTACACAGCTATGCTTTTATGAAGCTGTTCTTTCAGCCTTTCAGTTTTGATTCATCAGTGCAATGGCTGGATGTTTCATAGGACTTAAACACTTAGCTTTTTTTCTTTGTGGATTATCATTGCAACTCCCTTAGCTCGTCTTGAATATCCAGTCTATGCTCTCTTCCCCTGTCCTGTTTGGGTTTAGGGAGCAATGGAGCAGTGAATTCAGAAGGAGCTTGCAGAGCACTGAGGACACCTGTACCAGACGATGTGCTTAAAGTACAAGGACTAACGTTTTTTCTTCAACTTTGTTGCAATATATTCACATGCCAGCGCTCTGTTGGCTCTTGCTTTTTCTCCTAATTGTTTGGTACTTTGATTGTACTTTTCTGTTCATTATTTAAGTATCATATGTGGAATAAGTTAAGCATACAAACACTGGAATGCATCATGCTTCTAATTAATAATTATTACTGGGAATCAAAATGAAGGCCCTGTATCCTACAACTTGGAAAAACATGGGGTTTATCCCTGTTGCACTTTTTATTTCCCTTTTCCTTTTTCAGCTTTTACATGTGACAGAATGTCTTTGCTCCAGCCTACCTTAGCAGTTCTGGATGGCTGCAAGTTTAGTTTTAGTTTCTTTGTTTTTTATTCCACCCCACTCCTCTGTGCAGTAAAATTCTCCTTCAGGATCTTACTATGTTGTATTTTGGCTATTGCAGCAACCTTTATTTTTCTGACTTCAGCAAAACCAGTGTTGCCTTCATGTATATAGCCAAATGTTATTACAAAAGCCATTTTCCTAGGTGATCACTTTGATCATTGCTCTAATGACTTCTATTTTGCATCAAGCTGCAAAGGTTTTTGAAAGGGTAGATAAATTATTTATCCCAATCCCACAAATCATTCTACCATTGAAGTAGTTCCCTCCCGTTCCTGTCTGGTCTAGTAGCCTTCATTCTTAACTTGATTTTTGTTAATCTGTGTGCTCTTTCTCCCTCACCCTCCTCCCCCCAATATTTTCATTAGAACACTCCCCAAAAGTCACATAATGATCATAACAAACTTGAAATCTGTTGATCATCTCAGACTCTGAAGCCAATGCCTACTATTAAAAGTATACCACCTCCTTGTTATTTTGTTTCCTCTATTTTCTGTTTAACGTGCATCGTAAGAACAATATAGTTTTATATCTGTGCATTCATATGTGTCTTCTCATGTTGTCCTAAAGTCTCTTATGTTAACATTTTACTATTTAGTGGGTTCTTAAGAGGACAGTGTGTTCATGGTTTTGCAGAGATTTAAAGATTCAATAGTTAACATCCATGTAATTTAAGACCAAACCCAATTGTATGGTAAAATCAGGATGTTTGCCAAAATATATAATCTTGCTCTTGTGTTTAGTCAACTGCAAAGTTTTCAAGATTGGCAGATGGAAAAATTCTATTTTGATGCAATTCTGATATATTTCTTAACTTCTAAAACAATAACCAGTATTTTATCTGTTGTGGTTGGAATCACTAGACTTTATTTTCCGTTTTCAGTTATGAGCTATCTCTGCTATTTTGGGAACCATGTTAACTGTGATTGTTAGTAACCTGTCCAAAATGCACAGTCATTGGGAAATGGAGTACTTAGGGTGGACTGTGGTTACAGATTTGATAGTGGAGATCACTTAATCTTTTTGCCAGATAGCAATTTCTAGTTAACAATTTGACCAGAGAGGAAGCAGCCTTCAGAAATGATAAATTAGAACTTATTATAGTAACTTCTGTATCATACAGGATTACTTCATTCTATTTGCACTCAGAAAGATAATTATTTTGTAACTTTAAAACATTGTTGTAACCTGAAGCCAAACATTCCTGGAAATGGCTTCATGAGTCCCTGATTCTTGATCAAAGGGTATAAACAAAGAAGTTTTGTTCTGGTGTGAGTTGTCTGTGTCTGTTTGGAGATATGTTCCATTTCAACTGTCTCAAAGATCAGTCACACTTGCTTAATGCCATATCATCTTTAAGGTCATACATCTACAGGACAGTGGGTTAGTTCCATCATTTGTTGAAGCATTATCAGTTTTTGCAAGGACACTTCTTTTTGAAGTTATACCATGGTTTTCCTCCCTCCTCACAGGGAGAGGATGTGGGTAAGAGAAAGATGATTTAATTTGTGTTCATTTTTCTGATTTTTTTGTACAATATGTTGTAGCACATGGGAATTGAACAGCCTACCGAAAAGGATTCATGGACCACGACAGTGCAATATTACAATAGACATCGCTGTGATTGTAGTCATCGTGTGATCTGTAAAACTCTATTCAAGACTAAATGTGGAGGGTTTCTGCACTGGATTACCAGAGAGTACTGTAGTGCAAAAGAAGGCATTCAAGACTGCTCTACCGTAGTTGAGATACTAGACTGTTCTTACTGTTTGTAAAGCACTTAATAGTATCACTGTTTTGCTTATCACTCTTCTGCATGGATAGCTTGTAATCTATGTCTTCAAAATGTCAAAATGTATCTGTTGCATCTATTAATAATGTCAAAGAATTCTAAGTTGCTTAATTTTGGGTGTAGAAACACTGCTGCCATCTCCTTGACTATGGCCTAGAAAAGGGTATATCATGCTCAGGAGAACATGAAATCAGTCTCAAGGACTGTGTTCTAAATATTTATTCAAGAAGTGCAGATGTTCTCTTAATTTCAAGATATTCAAATTGGCAAGAATGACTCGATGATGACTAACAGTGCATGGTTGTTATGGAAATTAATAGGTGGGTCTGGTTTTGTAAATAAATAAATAAAGCTTCTCAGCCAAAACTTTCATCCAAAATACTGAAATCCTGATAGTATTCTTCTGGTGTGACTTTATGAAACAACTTAAGCTGAGCTAACAGTTTAGAGCTATCAGGAGGATCAAAATTAGCCTTTCCCCTGTCCGGTCCTTACTTGCACCTGCATGCTTTTCCACCATTGAGTTCTGGTGCTTTTCTCCTTTGCATTAGAGACAAGGATTTCTTACAAAGAAATTTGTTACTCAATTCTCCAGTCAGCAGGAGTGCTCTGGAGAGGAATTCCTGCTTTGAAACTGCCTGTATTTTAATTGCATTTAACCTCATTTAAACATCATACAAGTAATTCCGGTAATTTTCTTTCCTGCGAATACCTCTTTCAATGTAAAATTTCAGAAAAGGACACTACATTTTGAGTCATTATTTCACCCTCCTCAGAACTTGTCAGGCTGTTTAAACCCTCATTAGTAACTCAGTACAGTCCTTCCCACCTCCTCCTTTTTACTCTCCCAAGGGAAGAGCACTTGACAACTCAACCAACTTGTTTTGTTACAAGTGTGTCCCCTGAAGGGTCATTTTATCCAACTTCACCACACCCTGTGCATCCCTCACCAGGGACCACCTTGGTGTGTAATCAGTTTGCACTGCTGGGTGGGGTTGAGGGGTGGAGAAGTGTGAAGCCATCCTCATTTTCCTAGATGGGACATGTTAGCCTTGCGTTATGGACTGGTCACCCTAAGAGTATTTTTATGTGAATGTGGGGCACTTTAGAAAGGGTTATTGTTTTCCCTATGGATGCTTATGAAGGCAGTGCTTCCGTAATTGTTAGAGAGCATCCTTTAACTGCACAGTACTTCCTGTAGGTATCAAAAGTTGCATGAATTTAGCAAAATGCAAACAAACCAACCATAGCCAAACAACTTGCAGGTTGTTTCATCTGTTTTGTTTCCCTCTGCAGAATTGTTCCACGGGCCATGTTCATGTGAAGAAAAAATGTATGTGTATCTTCCTTTGAAAGCCTGCAGATTGCTTTACAAGCTGGATGTGGGTTATACAATACAAAGTTCATGATTATTTATATGAGGATTGTGTCTCCCCATCAGTACAACATGAATATACTTCAGTTTAAAAGTGGTATTTTGAAAAAGCCATCCTTCACAGTGGAAGACAGTGAAGGCTCCTGCTATTCATTGTATTTGAAAAAAAAATCGGGAATGTTTTAGGCATTTGGGCTGCAAAGCCCATGGTAACAGTGGGGAAGCATAACCTTCTTCTCTGACTACTCCATAAGCTGCACAAATAAGGGTCATATGAAAGGTAGTCTTCAAATGAAGAATCTAGACAGAATAGAAACTTGGGGTTCAGTTTTGTAATGTCAGACGTTCCCCAGAGATGTCTGTGTTTGTTCTGCACTGATTTTCCAGGATTAGGACTCTACCTGGAAAAATTACAGCTGTGGTTTCTGAGAGCACATTTTTTAATCGTAATCACTCTGTAATCATGTTTTTATTGGAATTTCTCAGCACCTGTGTGTTTAATCGAGTGGCTTTTTCCTAATATTTATTACCTAGTAAATTGCAACTCTTATTGCCATGTGTACAAGCTGTATTTGCAATGAAGAGACTGCAGAGTTTTGAATAGCTGTGTAGCTGCCTGAAAAATACCCTTTATCTAGCAGTTTATATGCCTTCTAGCTCCTTGCTGTTCACTGTCAGTGTTTCTGCATTCCAGTTCCCGCGCAGATACACATTTATAATGTTTGGTTGAAATGGCCACTTCGGAAGTTTTCTTTTGGCTGTTTGCATGTGGTTGTGCTGTTTGGTTGTTATTCTTTGTTTTGTTTTCTGAAAGGAAAGCTTCCTAATGATTACCCTGAAGAGATATTAGGGTGTGGTATCCCTGCCCATGGCAGGGGGATGGCAACTAGGTGATCTTCAAGGTCCCTTTCAACCCAAACCATGCTGTGATTCTGTGTTGAGTAAAGGCTTCAGAAATAATAAGTGCAAAACTGTGGTTTTATGTGTACTATTAGCTTGGTTAACTTCTACTGGCTATTTCAGAATGGTAGGAATAGTAGGGTAACTGCTTTGAATATTCTTAGTAAAATTGTACTTCTCCTGGGCAGTGGCTTCTGTTGGTTTCCCTTCCCCTCTTTCCCTCTTTTATTTTTGTTTTGTAAAACCAAATACATAGGATAGGTGCATATATGTGTGTGGGTGTATATATATATGCGCACTTCTTAATGAAGTGCAGACTATTCCATAAACGTGGAGTAACTTAGCGGAACAGCAGTGTGACCTGGAGGCTACTGGATAACTTGATGTTCTTACAGCAGTTAATCTGTTTTGAAAACAAAGGAAATGGTCTGTTCATTGTTCTAAATGTAATTTTCTTAAAATCAGTTGGGAATATAGCATGTCAGAAGATGACAGTGTTAGCACAGTTAGTTTTGTTGGTTGTTTGGATATTTTTTAAGCATTACACCTTTCCTTAAATTCTTGTCTTGTTACTGGAAACTTGTCACATAGGTGTACTTTCTTGGTGAAATATGTGTGCATAACTGTGTATTTCTAAGTCATCAGAATGACAGATGAAAAACTCCCACAAATATGAACCATAGGAGAAATTGTTACTGCTTTTGGTTTTGCTTCATTAGTTGTAATTAAGAAAACAGACAATTAGACGGAATAGTTCCAAATAAGGTGAGGTGGCTGCTTAGGCATAAGAATCAAACACAGACCAAAACTAAGCCAAGGTTTGTTTTAAACTGGGTGAGGAAAGAAAAGCAGAGGCAGGCAGACAGACGTTCGGAGTCTTTCATTTCTTGGCATAACAATATTTTACTAAAAATAATTGTATTTATGTGATTTTATTATTTTAACAGCTTGGAAAAAATGATTTTGACTTTTAATGGGGAAAGCACTAGCATTAACATATCAGGAAGAAGGAAGTAATTGAGATCTGAGTGTAGACAACTCAAAATATTTCTGTTTAATCACAGATTCTGCATTTTTGCCCCAAGGGCAGTTAAATTATGTTGGCAAAGATCATGTTAAAACATGTATTTTGTTGTAAACATGTCAGGTCATGTTGTAAACAAAACAACAAAAACTTCATCTCAAATCTTTAAACAACCTATTTGTGGGTTTTCTTTCTTAGCAGAGTTCAGCTTCAATTGATAATTTTCTGTTCCACTGAAGTCCTTAAAGCCCATGACTTTGATGGTTGAAGATTCTTTGCTCCACTGGGCCCTTCCTTATTTAAACATTTAGATTAAATGTTTCAGTACTTTTGTGACTGCTTAGCATAATAGTTTCTTAACTGTTCTTTAAAAGAAGAAATCAGGCTTTTTTTGTTGTTTTATATTCTTTTGCCATTGTATTTTGGATCCTTTGAGAGATCTTTAATCAGCTGCATTTTAATTTTAAAATGATCAAAGCCATATGAATCTCGAAGATTAGTGTAAGATGAAAAGGAATACTAGCCACATGTGAAGATATTTTAAGGTTCAAACCCTAAATATTTCAAAGGAATTTGCCATGCAGACAGATGCTTTTGCAATAATTGCTTCAGTATTAAGTTTTGAATGTGTGAGGAAACTAACTAGAGGCACTGACGTGAACAGGACAGCCACAGAACATCTCTGTCAGTGAACCTCAGTCCAAAACCAGGTCAACACTGGTAGAAACCTTTCTTAAGCAGTACTTTCCAGAGTTAACAAATAGTTTACTTCTCCCTGCCAGATAAATAACTATCAGACTAAATTGCACCTTTGGTGCAAAAACCAACAAAACCAAAACAAACCCACAAAAAACCTGTTCTAGAGATGGGAAATCTGATACACTGGTCTGCTGTGCAATGTAGTCATTAGCTTTGTTTTTTCTTGTATATTAGTTTATTTTTTGAAAGTATCTTGGTAGCTGGCAATTCAGATCCATGTTTTGAATTTCTAGTGTAGATTTTTAGTCTTAATTTTTTGGATGAGTGGACTCACTGGTTCCAGTCTTACAAGGTTCCTTAGTGGTATCACTGAAACTTTTATTTCTCCAACTGTTAACTGGAGTTGACTAGAGTCTTTCAGCCATGAGTTTATGAACTGACATTTGGTTCTGCTTGAGCAGGTGGGCATACACACACACTATAGTGACTATTGCAATATAAATGTGGAAATGAAATGTAAATTAGTTCTGACTAAGTTTGTAAGATCTGTCCAAATGGGCTCCAAATGTTGGGTTTTGATACACAACACAGATGTGTCTCAGTGCCATGACTTAACTGACCTAGTGTTGGATTAGGAATGCACATAGCATTCTACAGGCAAATTCATTCCTCTGGAAGAGATAATTGTTTGAAATTGTATCATTGTGTTACTTCATCAGATAATGTGATGCTTATAAAGTTAGGTGGTGTTCCTCATCAATGTTGGGTCCAAATTTCAGTTTTAAAACCATAGTTACACTTTTCTGGTGAAGTAAGCAAACATCCAAGAGTCAAATGAATCCTGGTTTAGATTAATTGATGTGTACCTTGTAAGTGCAAGATATTTTGAAACTTACTGATATGAAGGTCCTGCCTATTTTTGAGTCTTAAGACAGATTTTCCTTTTGTTTCTCAGGAATGCTTGGTCAAGCTTAAGTGCAGTAGCCTGATTAATGGAGAAATGACAGAATCTTGGCATATTTTTTTACGTGTATAAACCAAAGTTCATTATTTAAATCTGCAAACTGGTACACTCTCATCCTGTGTGAAGTGCTCTTTATGCTGTGAAGCATGTTACAGGATTAGAATGCTTTGAGGGCAAGCCCTGCAGGTGTTTTGTCTAACTGATTTAAGTGAAGCTGAGTTTTACAATGGTGTGAGCATAAACAAACATACACAGATGGTATTTGAAATCAAGGTTTCTTGGACCTAAATGGCTAAAAAGCAGCTGCAGATTTCTCAGGAGGTTCTTAACCATTCTGTGTAACCTCTGTGTGTTGGTGTTTTGATGTGATAGAAATATGAGAAGAAACCATCGACCATTACAGGTTGTACTCAGAGGTATGTCCTCTGAATGTCACACTGAGGAAGCCTTTCAAAAACAAATACATGTTCATGTGAATGAAGTGATTGTAGTTTCAGAAGTCCTCAGGTAACACAGGTAATCTTCAAATTAAATACTATGTTCTTTTTATATTTTTTTGAAATATGGAAAGGAAGGGGGCTGCAGCAATGACTGGTCTAACCTCATACCAAATCTCCAGTGGTGGTCAGCAGTAGATGCTTAAGGGAAGAGTACAAAACAGAAATAGTCTGTCATGATGCTTCCCCAAAACACTGTCCCAGTAGCCAAGGACTTGCGTTTGATAAGCTTTCGTAGCAGTGTCTGGTGATGAATGCTTCTGCTGTATGTAACAAAGAAATTGTGCATAATGTGAAGAAGTAGCTCCTTTTTCTTTGCTCTGAATCTGTCACCATCTGTTTTTTCCCTTCTAGTTGAATGCAGTGAAATATCACTCCCTGTTTGCTTTCTCTATCACCCATGGTTCATAGATACTTTATCAAACCTGCTCTGATTTCTCGCTCTTTGAAATGTCCCGTCTACTTAACTGTTCTCCTCATCTGCCTCTCATAGAGAAACGGTACTACATGTAACATTCAAAATGTTAAGAGGTCATGTTTTCTTCTAGAATAATTGATCATCGAGAAGGATTTTCAACTTTGTTTTGACAATTCTCCAGGATTTGCAGTGTTGGGAAACTAGTGGGTTTTCTGTTTTGTGGACAGCCTAGTACAGAATAGGGATGCCTACATAACAGGCAGCAGGATAGCTATCCTCTGGAAAAGTCCTAGGAGGATTAGTGTGAGAGACTTTGTATGTTTGGGATTTGGTAAAGACCAAGAGAAGTGTCTAAATGCAGACTGTCTACCATTTGACCAAGCTTATTCTAAAGACATCATTATTTGATTAAAAACCTGTATGAAAATAAATGCTTGTAAATCAACATCCATCACACAATCTGCCTTTAAAAACAGTCAATGCTTTCAAGATCTGTTAAGTTATTCTTGATTGTGCTGTTTCCCTTTGGCTGAAAATATCCTTTCCTCCTCCCTGTGTCCAGCTTCCTTCTCGGTTTCCTTGTCTCCCTTACATGTTTTTTGTCAGATCAGTCCCGTACTGCAGACAGGCCCCTAATGCTTCCTCTTTCTTCTCAGGAAATTTTCACTACCTTTGTCCAAAGGTAGACATCAAAGAGAATTTGCAGGGCTGCACAGACACTGACATGCCCTATGAGATAGGTTAGACAAAGGTATTTCCCACTTTCTCAGCTTGTTACAATGAGGGAGGGGAGCTTCTCGGCTACAACAGCAACAAAAGTGGAACTTTAAAAGCACAAGAAACAGAACTCCACCTTGCCAGTCAGGAAAAAGCAACAATATAGGGGAAGAAAAAAGGAAAAGGCAGTAAGCAATGCTGTGTGCTGTGGCAGCACAACGTGATGCAGCATTCCTTCTCCCATGACAAGAGCCTTGCACGCGGAATGGAGGCGCCATTGCCAGTCTGTGCTTGGGCCATGCCTGCTGTGCCACTTGGAGCTGTTGGTTGCCAGGCTGTCCTGCGCTCTGCCGAGCGGCCCGCGCAGCCCCGCCGTGACCGAGCTGCAGTCACCCCGGGAGGACTCGGGCTTCCGGCCGCCTGCGAGGGGGCCCAGACCGCCACCAGCGGGGCAACCGACCCACGCCGGGCCCGGCCGCAGCATCCTGCGGGTGCCCCAGGCGCGCCGCCCGCTGGCGCCATGGCCCCGCCCCGCCCGCCCGCAGGAGGTACTGCGGTGTGCCGCGGTGCGGAGCGCTCAGAGCTCGGCCGTGGCGGGTGCCGGGAGGGGCGGCTCGGCTTCCTCTTGGGTCCTGTGCTCGGACTGGAGCAGCGGTGACCCCAGAAACAGCGCCTTCGGCAGCCACGATGGTGGCCAAGGACTATCCCTTTTACCTCTCCGTCAAGAGGGCAAACTGTGCCCTGGAAGTGCAGCCGGTGACCAGCCCAGCTAAAGAGACGGAGGTACTTAAATCTATTGCTGACGCGGTGCCAGCTTTATTTTTCCTTATAGTGTGATGTGCGTTGCTTTGGGGAAAAGTAACGTGCTTTGAAAATAGGCTTCTGTGTGTACGTTCCTGTTCTGAGGCATCCTTTGCTGCCTTCTCTACATGCTGAGATCAAGGCAAGGAACAAAAGAATGGAGATTTTTGTCTTCTGTCACTTTAAGAATGCAGAGTAATCCTTTAAGTAGCTAATTGAGAAATACTTGGTTTAGCTATTTAGTTTGAGGTATTATTATATATTTTAACCTAGGGCTAACTATTGCTCACAAACTGTTAAACTGATGCAGGAACCAAGAGAATCTGTAAAACTGTGTTTTAAAGTGTTACTGGTCTTTTCCTCATTAGAAATAAACCAGGAAATAAGTCCAGTAATACAGTTAACTGAAAACTCTCCCTGTATCAGCAGATTGACTCTGTTTCTTAAAAAGTAGGAAGTCTTTTTTGGTGACATTAAAACTCATATCCATTGACCCAAACTCAACATATGCACTTGCAAAAATTCTCACACATGGTGGAATGTTTCAGGAACAAATGTTTGTGGAAGATTTAAATATTCGGTACTTCAGGTTAAGGTTGTTTTGTGTGCTGGTTTGGAAAGAAAACAGTGACCTGAAGGATTCTGTCTGGCTGTGCTGGAGGAAGGATAGAATTTCCCTATGGAAGTTTTTATCACTTAAATATATAGCTGCTTCATTGGTCTTGTTTGCCGAGTAACTTGAAGACAAGTTACTGAATTGGGTGCATTTAATACAACTGCATCAAAGATTAATTGCTTCCAGCATCTGAAGTATAAGTAAGATGATCTAAATGACCCTATTTAATCATGATGCTTTAGCTAAGAGATAATAGGATGCTGCACTCATGTTTTTCTGTTCCCTTTTGCAGAAAGGGATATAATTATTGCAGTTAATGAAAGTTGTTTTATTTTCTTTTTTTCAGCTATGTGTTTTTGAAAAGGAACACCCTGAATGTGCCTGTGTACGGTTCTCTTGGGTTGCTCATTTTGCTAACTGTGGTATTATATTAAAGGAGTATGGTTTTAGCCTTTACTGTATGAACGATTTTTGTGAATGAATGGAATTGTCAAATCTGAAGAGGTGGAGTGTTGCACTCTCACGGTTAGGAAGGGCAGCTTGGTTATGGTCAAATTTAAAAGAAGTCTCAGTGAAATCTTAGAGCTTGAGGAAGTATCTAATAACAGATGTGATCCATCAAAATTACAATGTGCAAACAGTTGTTCTGGATTTATAATCTTCCAGTTTGTGTTTCATGCAACTAATAAAATGTGCCCTGTGCTCTCAAGGCTGTTTTCTACAAGTATGAGGTACTTGCAGCATTCTGAAAAAGGAAGCTTTAAACAGTCTGTTTGCTTTAGGAGGGTAGGAGAAGACCACCTGCCGCTGCAAACATTTGGTTAAGGAAGCAGAAACAAAAAGTACTCTTTGGGAGAGGCGTTATAAAGATAGATGTATGCAGCCTGTTTGTTTGTGATCTCTAGGTATGGGGTGAGAAATATACATTTCTTCTCAAAGCTCTCACGTTAAGCTGTTCTTCCACCCTTTGGTGTTCACAAGGCTAAATAAAAGCTACTGGGCGCCTTCTACCACAACTTAGTGTTACTACACCAGAAAGCCAGCTTGCTCTGTAGCAATTATGAATTTCTTGGCTTTGAAAACCTGGGTTTCATTTTAATTGTTGAAGTTGGTTGATTTATTTAATAACCTAATTTGTGCATAAATGTCTGGAATAGAACAGATTATTTGCGATGTAGGTGTTGTGTTTTGGTTTTAAATCGGAACTCATGATTATAAACTATTTCCTGTGACTTTATTAAACAGTAATATTTTAGTGTTTGATTTTTACAAATACAAAACATAGTCTGGAGATCAATAGCACTTACGTGGGATGAAATTCAGCAAAAAATCTTGAGCAAATACTATACTGTTGAAATTTTCCTAAATTTTTAGCTCGAGGTCTCTGGTTAAGAACCAAAACTTATTGGCAGTAGATTAATTCCTCTTGTATTGGGCTTCACTTGGAGCCAGCAGAGCAGCTGTGGAAAACTAGGGATAATTTTGATGAAGTTGTTAGTGGCAGAGAAAGAAAAGAGAACAAAGGTTTTCTATTTACAGTTCTTTTATTTTAAGCCACGCCAGCTTCCTTGGTGTAAACTCCATAGAAATAGCACAGTCACAAAACAATGACAAATTAAATGTCCAAAATGTATGTGAACAGTAAAAGTCCTGGATGCTGAGCAAAGGGTAGTGTACCTGTGATCAAATTACAGTTGCCTTTCAAATACATACCCCACATCAAATACTGTGTTGCAGTTTGGGTGTAAAGGATACACAGGTGTTGGGCTCTTTCTGGCTTTTACATAATCCAAACATAAACACAGTAAAACTTGAAATTTGCTTGCTTTAAGAGATAAAAGGCCCCACATCTTTCCTGATGATAAATACCATTTTCTCTTTCACTAATGAAAATAAGTCCTTTCTCACCCCCTCTAAAGGAAACAAAGTGATGCACAGCCAGTGGATGGGCAGCAGATAAGAAAGAGCAGGCGTAATCACAGATTGAGGTTTAAAGGTCTGAATATGAAGTCATGGGAAGACATTAATCCCTGGAAGTAAGGATATTCTGTTCTGCTGTGCAGGAACTAATACAGGCCCTGGGTTGAGGCTCTGAATACTACAGCAGTGGCACAGAATTCCTTTGCATCTCTGGCAGATTGTATGTCCGCTTACATCTCTCACTCTTCAAAAATCTTAGATCTAGGAATCAGAGGTATTTGCAAATCTGTGTTTTGCTGTCTCCTGATATCCCTGCTGTGTTGATGTGCAGGAGGTGTAGGCTGCCTCAACTCGGGACTATGTTTAATTCAGCATGGGGAGTGGAGGAAGGCTAAAGTGAAGGGTAAGCCGCAGGTCTCTAGGCCATGGCACATCATTAACATGAGATCCAGGCATGGAGCCAGGGAGAGAGGGACGAGAAGATCGTGAGATAAACAGCATGTCATGAATTTTCTTTTGATCTTCATAAATGTGTATATTTACTTTTAAAAAAAAATATTAGCAAATTGCAGTTTTGGTATATTTGAGGTAGGTTCATTTGCAGTGTAACTGTGGTGAGCTAAATGTGGAAACATATCAAGCCCCCATGTGGAATTGCTGATCTATTCTGCTTAATGACAGTTTGAAAAAAACAGCTTGCCTTTATTTTTCCATTCAGTAACTCACCATATGATGTCTGCTTATTAATTGGCAAGCCAGCTTCATATCCAGTATGTTCCAGCATGGAAAAGGTCTTTCTTAGGTAGCCTGCACAAGCAGCTTCTAATGAGAGGAAATGCAGAATTTAATCAACTCTACATTAGCTGTCTGGGTTTTTCAGAGTTTCTGTTGCTTGTGCTAATTTACCTCAGTGTGAGGTTTTTCTGTTCATTTGCCTTCATTTCCTAACTCCTGATAGATATATTGATTTCTGGATATTGCAGACATGAATGATCAGTCAGGATGGCTGGATGCAACTTGTCCTCAGGCTGCTGGCACTTTGGTGGTTCTGTCTTACCTACAGCAAATGAAATCTGAGGTCTTAAGGGTGGTGGCTAGTGGGGGCAGCCTGTTGGTGGCAAGAAGCCAATCTCTGATGAACACATGATGTGATAGCATGTTGCAAACTTCAGATGATTTTTTTTTTTACTATTTCCCATATGGCTTTTCATAGTACCACAACTATTGTTTCAGGTCATCTTTGTAACACTGTGATTAAAACAAAGTATCGCTAGGTTTTGCTGTGTTTGATTGCTGGTTCTTTGAAGACTTGCAGAGGAGCGATAACAAACCTGCTCCCATTAGAGAGCTCAGGTAATGGATAGAACCTTACAGATTCAAAAGTTGTATCCCTGATACACACAGTTTATTGGATGATCAAGTTGTCTTTATGCATTAATTTACTTAAATCATGTAATAAATTCTTCTTGTGATGCCGGCAATTTACTGGTGGAATTGTTTGACCAATTACATTTACCTTTGTGCAGCACTAAAATTAGAGAGCTGCTTTAATGTCCGCTGCTTTGTTTTTCTTGACCATCAGCCTCAGCTCTAAAAGACTGAATGTTCTAGAATTTCCCAGATTATTTCTGTGATGCTGTTGAGCAAAGGCAAATTCTGTGCTGTTTCAAGTAGTCTCTGCTGGTACCAATAGCAATTGGGAATGTTGGTCTAGTTTTACAATTGCTTCTCTCTGTAGATGGAAAAGGCCTGAGATGCTGGGGTTAATTTATTTTTAGGTTAAGTGTTTGCTGTATTAAGAGTCTCTTTTGTAACATAGGTTGTTTTTCCTATATTTGACCTTTTTTTGTTTGTTTTGTTGGTTTTTTTTAATCCTACTTACGGTTAAATACTGGTAACATCCTGTGGAACAGAGCTTGAATGTGTTTGGGTTGGTTTCTTTTTCTACTGCACTCCAGGTTTTGGGAGCATTTATTAGAACTGTTTAATCTTAGGCCAATTTAACTGGTAGCAGACTAATAAAAATAATAATGTTGGGCTTCCTGCCATGACAAATGTTGACTTACCCTTATAAAGTAGACTAAAAAACTAATAACCTGTAAAGTATAGGAGGATGGAAATACAGCCAGTTGTATCAAGTCTGAAACAGAGTGGTTCTGTTTCAATTTGTTGGCACTGCTTGTGAATTAGGTTTGAAACAAAGGTTACTCTACTGCTTCAATTTATAGTGTCTTCCATTTATTACAGTGTTAATTCTTTGGAGGCTAATTTAAGTGGAAACATTTTGCACTAATGAATGCTTTGGTTATCTGCTTGCCTTGGTTCAAACCCAGAAAGTAGATCAAATAGGGGGAAAAATAACCAGCATATTCTTTATAAAATGTCAAAGTTAGCAACCCCAAATCCAGAATTACTGCTGTACATAATGATCTCAGAGCTTGCTGAACTCTAGCAAGTCAGGACGTTCTTAAAAGCGTTGCCAGTTCTGGCTGGTTTGTATATGGATTGAGAGAAAATTTACTTGCCTTTGAAGGTAAGCTGGGTAGATTCTAGTAAGTTCCTGTACCAGTTTTCATCTACCACTTATCTTCTAGGTTGCCTTAAAAATCTCTGTGAATTCATTTCATTGAGTTTGGTTTTAAATACAGTCAGAAAAATCAACACAATATGGTAACAGTAGTGCTGCACGTGGGCTGAAGGCACAAACGTAATGACCCCTCAGGGAAATATTTTCCCTTGTTTGTCAAATTCAGCACCAGTTTTCCGACATGGAGACTGTTGTTGAATTTGCTGATAAGAGATGGGGACTCAGGTGGAAAAACAATCATACCAGCAATGAACATGCATTTGCTTTTACTGTTCACTGGGAGGAAATGAGTGGCTAAGGCTGTCAGGAGCATAGAGTGAAAGAGTTTTGAAGTGAGGTACTGAAGCAAATGAAGACCTTTCATATGGTTCCTAGACATCTATTCGGTGCTGTTCAATATGTGTTTTCCAGGTCATCGGTTCTGCTGTTCTTAGGGCAGTATAAAGGGAACTTGGTCTAGTTGTTTGTTTGCTTTCCTTCTTGTTTGTTAGAAAATGAAACCAAATCTTTTGCTAGTTATTAGTTCATCAAAGTGTGCTAAATAAGAGGTAGGTGGTCTTGTGGAATAACAATGTATAGCAAACGAATCAATATTATTAGACTGATTTAACGCACTCTGGCACTCTGCTTTGAACTTTGGAAAAAAAAAAAATCTATTCTTTACAAACTAGTAAGAGAGATGTATTATTTTGTGGATAAAGATCATAAGAAGTACTAGCTTCTTCCCCTAAATAGCCAACTAGAAGCTTTCATATCTGTGTAGTGTGTTATTAGATATATCCAATGGTGCCAGCTTCGCTGATGAAGAAATAAAAATAACATTAACTTAGCTGTCAGTACATTGCAGCTAATGGAAGTGCCTGCTTCTTTAGATTAGAGGATCTACTGTCTTCTGTGGCTGCTGAATGCTTAGCTTGCCCCAGAAGCAGGTGTAGGATGTTAAGAGTCAGGCTTTTAAAGGGTAATCCATGTGCATTAGAGCTAGAACTAGTGATAACAAGTTCTCTTTTTGATAATATGTTGATTTTTTTGAAATTACCATATCAGTTTTAAAAAGGGACACCTCATTCAGTTATGCAAGGTGAAAAGACTTACATTTTACTGAAGAAGGAGTTGGCAGAATTTACTCAGAAGAGTATTGCTATAGTAGCACTATAGTAAAGCTTCTTGCTGTATGCATTTCCCAGCTGCCCAACAGCAGGAGGCAATTTTTTTTTTTGTTGAGTTACACATTAAAAGCTAAAGGTTTCCTTTCTTACTCAGAAGTCTAAATCATTAGGTGAGAATTTAATATGTAGTAGATACTAGAAATACAATTGTATGTACATATAGGATCAGTAGAATAAATTGCAGTGAAGAAGAGATCTAGAGCACTGTGTCCTACATTCCAAATCAGAAGAATGGTGAGGCATGGCATCTTTAAAATGTCTTATCTGAATTCCCAGTCTTAACTTGGTCACCATCAGTGATCATGCTTTGTGACTACTCCGATCTTTCTTCTTATGAAGTTTTAAAAAGTGTATGGTAAAAATACACTCTCTCATAAGGACACAGTAGTTGTACGAGATGTCCACTGTGTGGTTTCCAGAACCATCAGAGGCACAGATTTGCTTCTTATATCAATGTGTTCACTGTTTCAAGAGTTCTTTTTGAGGCTGTGTATATATACACAGTATTTCCATCTTTATTTTTTTTGGTCTCTGAAGTTAAACGTTACCAAAGTCATCTTGAGTTCAAATGCACAGCTCCCTCCAAAAGCCATCTGCTCTTTGTTCTAGCCTAGTCAGGTATTAATTTGACTTCACTTGACTGTTCAGCCTTTGAAGTTCCTGCACTCGTGTTTCCCTCAGCTTTATTTAGCCTTATATCAAATTTAAAGCCCTGTCAGATTAACATTATGTGTTCACATACACCAGCTCCACATTTTGGAAACTCTGCCAAACTGTAGTCTGGATCTTTTGTTTTTTAACGTACTTCCCATGTTGTTTTGGCAAGCCTTCATGACTTTGAAAATGTCATCTAACACGTAGTAATTCCCAAACTCTGAAATGATGTTCTAGTACCAATAATAACTCTGAACCGTGAGGCAAAGCGTTGTAACTCCTGAATTTCTTGTGTCGTAACTTGGCCCAATTCCCAGTTTGGACAGGTGATGATTTTTGCAAGTGAATCCAGCCACTAAATCCTATTTCTCAATCCCATCTGCTTCAATATTTGCTGAACCAGGAGAGAAAGAGGAGTGATGACCTTGGGTAACTCTGAGTCTTCTGGGCACACTGAGAGGTACAGACCGGAGTCTGATATTCATTCTTCCTGGATAGTATGCCCTTACTGGAGCCTCTTCATGCTGGCCAGACACAGGAATCACACAGTTCTGCATTCCTGTATGCTTAGATTCATGCTCTGAAAGATTTCATGATTGTGAGACCCCTGGTTAACTAGACTTCTCGGAAGTTTTTCAGAGACAAATTAGTAAAGTAATGAACACAGGTACCAGGAATTCCTAACCACAAGCAGTTTATCATTGTAAAAATAAACAGGTAAAATTGAAGAGGCTTGGAAAGCAGCATCTGAAATGCAGCTTCCTGATCTTATTGGGCTAATGTGCAAATGCAGCTCCAGGTCAGTATCTCTAGGTAAAGCAGAACAGTTCACACACTCTCCTCTTTCCATTTAATCTCTCTTGGTTATGCAGAAGAGAGACCACGGTAAGCAAAACAGAATCTGTTTAAAACTTCATTTTTTATGCACTTGACTGTGGAATTTTCCCTGTACAGATCACTGGTCTCAGTGGTCTGTTCCGCTTCAATTTGGTGCTGATTTGGAGAGGTGACACAGCTTGAGAATAAGGGTACTGATGAAAGGGGAGGTAGAGGCAGAATGGATGTAGACCATGCCACAGAAACCTGTGAACATCCAACAGTTTCAGTATTACTATCTCACAGGTTTAGAATTGCTCAGGTAGTGCACAGTTTTCATTGCACAGTCAAAACCTTACCTCTACAAACTTCATTATTCCACACTGGAGGCAGTGACTCAGTGTAGTTGGTCTTGGTTTTAGATGTATCTGATGACACCTGGAACACTAAGGTTTGATGAGTTTTCACTCCCACTTAGGTATCTTAACCCTACCAGACAGCTTCTAATGCAGAATGAAAATCATGTTAGAAGTATACTGAAAGCTTTCCCCGTAATTAAGAAGTCATGATTAACAAGATTCACTTTCAGAACTCATTGGTCGAGGTATTGTATTTGAGAAAGTTCTGTAATAATGCTGATCTCTCTTAATAAATTTGAATTCCTAATTTGAACTGTATGTTTAGCTGGTTTGACTTCTGATCCGATATTTTCAGTGTGAGATCAGATTGTGATGCATTTCTTGCAACTGGGGTATTGACATGGAATTGGTGGGAGTACCTCCAGAATCCATCATCTCCCTTTCCTTTCACTGCTTAGAGAAGTGCTGACCTCTGGTGGCTTGCAACAAGAACCTCTAGAAGGGATTAATGTTTTCTGGTGGTGGCTGAATCTCTATTGTTCCCTGTCTGTAACAAATATTTTTATTTTCAGTGAAGTTTTGCAGCAGGAACGTGAGTAAAAATTATACTGTCTTAGCACTTTCCTTCTTGAAATGGATGGGGAAGTTCTAAAGGGCTGGTGGTGGCTCTACTGTGTTCTCCCTGGAACTGTAGGTATCCTTGGCTAGGAGACAGTGCAGGTTTCAGAGAGTCTTCAGGCTGTCTGACATGGAGAAGGGGAAACTGGGTTTCTTTTTTCCACTTCTTTCACACTCCAGGAGGAAGAAGTTGATTTCTGTTCTTTTTACCCAGGCTGATTTTTCTCCAGTGTTATACATCAACCTTCACAGCTGCCTGAGGTTTATGTGCCCCACACTGCAGAGCAAATTGAGTCCTGTTCTGGGTGCTTAGCTTGCAGGCTTAGGCTAGTAACAAACAAACTGAACCTGCAGTCACATACGCAGTATTTGGATGTATGCAGACAAGGAAGGACTGACTTGCTGTTACTTCCTTATTTTTGAGCGCTGCTCAAAGTTTCATTCAATTTTTTTGCAACACATTCACATGAAATGCTGCAGGGATGCATTGAAATATGGGTTTATGTCCTTTGTGATTTTATTTGCTGACAACAGACCCCTCAGAAAATTATCCAAGGCCTTCTGAACTTAGTTTTGTTACAGGTTAAGGCTGAAAGATTGCCAAATTGTGAATGGATCACAGTGTGTGTGGAAAAGGTCTGGTAGACTTTGGGGAACGTTTAACTTTCAGAAAGCAAGATATGGCTATGTGACACTATGACAGATCAGGTTTGTGCTTTTCTTCAATGAGTTTGGCTTTCAACAAAATAATATAGACATAATAGCAAAGTTGTAAGGTAATAGGATACAACAGTAAACAAGGAGAAATTTTTTCATCCTAATCCCCCTCTCCGTGTTTTCTGAAAAGTCCATACAGTCTTTATTTCCAGATTTTGGTTTTGGGGTGTGATATTCATGCCTAAGAAATATTTGGTACTAAGGTAGAGGTGTTAGCAAAAGCTGTGCTGCTGGCACATGTCAGGGACTTCATGTCCTTTCACTGCAGTGCAGCATGGTTCCTGACAAGCAGGCTCTGCCATGAGATATTTGTGCATCAGGACTGGCATTCTGAATAATACTGAAACAGAGCCCATGGCTGAGCCATCAGTTAGAGAAGAATTACAGTGGAATCTCAAGATTTTCCTTTTTTGAGGTGTGAGTTGGGGGTGGGGATGCTGATGCTGTAGATAAGTGTGCTGCTGCTGCTGCAGTGACGTCAAAAAACACTCCTTCAAAAGCCTGTCTCAAAGACATGGTTGATGAAAATGAGGCAATGTGAATAGCAGCGCAACGGTGAAGATAAGGATATGGCTTGATCTAGGCTGCTGAAATTCTTTAATGCCAGTTTCATGTGTGATGGAATACGTTATTTTTGCTAGAGGGTTAAACACTTTGTCCCTCATCTCAGACGGCATTTATGGATTTCTAGGTCTGCCTGCTGAGAAGTAAATTAAATATGTAACTGCTTCTCACCTTTCCTCTGTTGCTGTGCTAATGGAAGAGAATTTTTCTTGTCAGTAATACCGACGATGGTTGTTGCTGCTGAAATTTATTATTTTCTGGTATCAGGACAAATCTGAGTTATTTCCAGCAGGATTTGGATTTCTGAACAACAGGATAATAGGCATGCTTCATTTTCTTAAAGCTATGTCTATGAAATTGGAGGCATAGCAAACCTACACAAACTTCATAAGCATGGCTGAAAAAGAAAGATGATGTTGGAGGGGTTTTTTAACATCACTTGGAAGGTTTGGCTCTTTTTCTGTCAAAAGTTGCCTTTTGCATGTACTGTTCAAGATCCATTATATGTCAGATGGAGGTTAGGAAGCCAAGGGTAACTGTTCTATTTTTATGTATTTATAATCACTTTTTTCCTTGCGTTACGATTTCTGTTAACATTTGTGTTTTTAAAATCTGCAGGACAATTGGTATATTATATTGAAGTGGTTATGTATTACTGTAAGCACTGTTAAAAGTATATATGAAAAGAAATATTTAATTGAAAGCATTATGATAGGTTTTTGTTTTATTTTCTGTACTTTTGAATGCAAAAATTGAATATATGTAAGCATGTTATTAATGTGTTTGCCTGTATGTGTAAGTATTTCCGTAGGAACATGGACTCAGAGGACAGTTACAGTTAGGAATTTCTGTCTAAATTATATTTTCTGGAATAAAATGCGTTTGACAGAATAGAGTCATGTGCTGACAGTGCCAGAGGCAAAGAAATTGAATTGGTTGTATTTGAAAGTATTCCTTTCAGTGTCATATTATCATAATACACATTAGCTGCAAAGCACTGATGAGAATTTCTCTTTTGAGTTAATACAATAAAATGATTTAGTCGTTTTTTACCTTCTTCCTTTCCCCTGCTCCCAGCCATGCCAACTTCTCCATCATTATGTTTTTCAGCTGTTTCCAGGATCTGTATGTACCAGCCAAGAGTAATGTCATTGTCAGGCTTAAAAATTGCTAGTTTATTTACTACCCTAATGCTATACCAGGTTTACAAACTTGCTTTTTACAAATGCTTTCTTGGGAGAACCCAGCAAAGGTGTTAGTGATGAACTGATCATGCTCACGCTCCCCCCATTTTTTTCCTTTCCTTTCCCTTCCCTTGTCCTTCTCCCTTACTACAGGAGCCCAGCAACAAACGGGTGAAGGCGCTTTCCAGAGTCACATCACTGGCGAGTCTCATTCCCCCTGTGAGAGCCACTCCGTTGAAGCGGTTCAGCCAGACACTTCAGGTAATGGCAGTAAATGCACTGCTGCATTAAGTACATTGCTAAAAGGGGAATGCATACATATTCACCACTTCTGCTAGGATTAGCATGGGGAAAGTGGACTGCACATACGAGCACACATACCACTGTAATATCCCAAACAGGCTTAGGCAGCCTACGACTACAGAGTTATACTCAACTTGAAAACTCAGAACTCCAAAACCCCACAATTTCTCTGTACAGATAATTGATGTTTTTAATTATCAGTAAGAAAACTATTGCACCTGTAGCATATAAAAGTTGTTATACTAAAGGATTACAATTGCTTTTTTACATTTGGCAAACAGAAATTCCTGCTACACTTTTATTTTGGTTGATTTCTTTGAAAATGTTATTTTTGGTACAGTGGGTCATGTAGGATTGCTAAATTCCCTTCTGTGCAATGAACTTTGACCTTGCCTAAAGAAAAGAGTTAGTGGACAACTGGAAAAAAGTCATTTTCCGAAGCTGATGATTAAAATTAGTAATGGGCAAGCAACTGCCATTTAGAAATTGAATAATGTTGTACTTGCAATTTCTAGGTTATAGATAGGTCTGTAATACTTAACATATTTAGAGACTAACAGAACTTTGTAAACTATTTGTGCTTTCAGACCTAGAGACTGCAAAACATTTGGGTGCTCCATTCCTGATGGTTATGATGCATGGCATATAGTTTGAAGCTGCAGTGCTGCTGTGGGTCTGGCCTAGAATGCCAGACTGTTTCCTCTTTAAAACAATTTATGTAAGAAGGCATGTGTAAGAGCTAAAAATTATTTAACAAGCTTAACTTGTTTGATGAGAGGAAATATAAAAATACCCTGAATGTATTAAAATTGTTACTTAATCAAAATTAGCTTAATTAGGGCATTATTGAAGTCCTCTTAATCTCAAGGGGTATAGAAATAAAACTTTGGAGCTGGAAGTCTTATGAGAAATACATAAAAAGTCATGGGAAAGAAACATTTTTTTTCTGTAGTAGCAGTGTAGAAAACAGGTATCACAGGGTTTCTTTAATACTGGTTTTCCTGTGTTCTGTCCCTATGATTTTGGCCATGCAGGCATCTGCAGAGAAAAGCCGCATGTGTGGGGTTAGAGGAAAGGCAAAATGTCTGAACTCCCCTCAGCCTGGGTTTGATCCAGAAGGTGTATTATAACATGACTAGAGCAGACATGCCTGTATTCCCTGGGGTGTATAAATCTCCTCCATGGTCTGCTTCCAGGAAAAAATTGGCCTGGCTGTGGAAGGACTCCATTAGTTCCAGTTGTTGAGGAGTGTGGAAAGTGAATTAATTTTTGGCTAAACTGCTTCTGTGCTTCCCTTTTCACAGCCTTAGACAGCTGTTGTCCTCATTTAAGTACCTACGCTACTGTCCAATAGTGAATGCCTTTGAGACTGGTTTGTCCAGGTCAATACTGTATTTAATAACAGCTTGATTTGGGCTATTCAAAACAAACTACCCTTTCACAAACGTAGTAGCAGCTTTCTGAGATGATGGGTACATAAATGTGTTTGAGGGCAGATTTTGACGAAAACAGAAGAAAAAACAGTGGCTTTGCTGCAAGTCCTACTGTTGGCAGATTTCTCCTTCGATCTGTTCGTATTGATTATAAGAATATATTTTAATTAACTGTCTGCTTCTAAGCAGATTAAGCAGTGATGTTAGTCATACCATCTCTTCTAAGTAACTGTGAACTGTGATGAGAAATCAGCATGAATGTCCATCAAATCCTAGGTCAGAATCCATACCCAAGTGATGGATGCTGGTGATGTCTCTCAAAACTGCCTTCCTAGCTGGCTGTAAATTGACTTCTTATCTGCTTTTGTCAGCAGCAGCAGAACAGGGGAAAAAAAAGACTGACCTTGTGCTTGGGTGCCCCATTTGTAATTATTTAGAAACATAGAGAAGCATGTATAGTTTTTTACTTTATTATGTATTGACATAGCTGTTGCTGTGCCTTGTGGAACACTATAGAGCAGGATTTTTTTTCATTATGTAGTACCTGTAAAAGCAAAAAGTGCTGATTTTTCTTTGCTATATGTTAAAACTTTTGTGTATCTTCATGGTTAAGGTATTTCAGCCAAAGCCTTTCTTCTCGCATTGCTGCTAGATGTTTTATATCAGTAAAATGAAAAAAAAAAATACTGTCAACCGCACAACATCCAAAACAAATAAATTCTTCCCCTGGAAGGAAACAAAACAAAGCCAACAGAGCATTCATCCAAAATGACTTCTCCAACAGCAACAATAAAAGGAATTAGAAAATTCTGAGTTTCCTTTATAGCATTTCAATCAAGCCTTCTTATATCTCTGACTGAGATATTTTAAGATATGCTTTTAGCCATTTTTTCTGTTTTGCAAATTTTATTCATTATAGAGATATTTGGTTTTTGGTGTTTGATTCTTACCTTTAGAACAATTTTCCACATTACTGGCAATACTTTTGCACAAGGATTCTAAAACAAACCCGCAAAGTCTTTCCAGCTTGCTGGTTTTTTTTTTCTGACTATTTATAGTCCGTTTCTGTCACACAGGGCACTGTAGACTAACTAATATCATGCTCTTAGCTTGATCTCTGATGGAGTCTGTATATCTGCAGGATGCCAGATGCTAAGCAGGTATTCTTATTTGTTCATCCACCTGGAAAACCACTATATTTCATAGCTGTATTTTCAGTCTGCATCAAGCTAGGCTAATGATTATGATGATCTGCTTGTTTTTGCTTGGTCTTATTCACAGCTGTGCTGTTTGGCTTAAAAGCTGAAAATAGGATCAGAAAAAGAACTCCAGCTGATACTGAAGAGACAAATTAAAGTCTGGCTGGCTTCCTCTGCAGCTTCAGTTTTCATCAGCATTTCTTGTAGGGAGTCCAAATTATTTTTATCTTAGAACACTGGAAATTTCTAAAAATCCTTAAGAAGAAAACTCTTATTAATATCACTTCTGAATGCCGGGACTTTAATCAGTGTGCCCTTTTCCCAGTAGATGAAGCTGTTTGCTTTACTGCAGCTGAAATGAGGGTTTGTTAATTGCATGAATTAACATCAGTAACACATAGACCCTTCATAGTAACAGTCTTGTAACAGCCAGTTTAAGCTATTGCAGTCAGATAAATACACTAAATAAAATCAGAGGTTGTAGCTGGGTTATTCCTCAGGTCCTTTAGGTTTTTTGCATTACCTGGGAATGTTAAAAGTCCCATATAGACAGAGTTTTTCACTAGTATGCTAGGTATATTTTTGAAGAAAGTCAGAACCTAGGAAATATTTTTAGGAGACTGAAGATGTAGAAATGCTCTTTTGACATTTCTACAATTCCTTCATGGGATTCTGTCACATGACTGATTTCCCCTCCCCCCTCATGGCAAGTACCAGCCAAGCACTGGAGTACCTTTAAGCTTGTTTTTAAAAATTGCTGGCATAACTTCAGTTTAGGGCTTTGTTCCACTATACTGAAAAGTGCCTCTTTATTTGCAAAAGACAGTGTAAAGCAGCAGAACTGAAATGGTTAAACTGATGTGGTACATTAATCTTAAACTGTCACGGCATTTCTGTTTTCATCTGTTACAGCACTTGATGATTCAGATATGCTCAACTCTGAAGGAATAAAGTATAAATTTTAGCATTAAATAGTCCCTGGAGATGTATTAGTTTGTCTCTTCATAGCTTTGCAAGCCAATGTCTGCAATGTGTATGCAAAGGAATATGCTAACCTTAGCTTGGATTCAACACTGAAGCGTGTAATTCCTGGCCTGACTAGATTTCAGCATCCTAGGATAAGACAGTCAGGGGTTCTGCTTTTGCTGTGTTAGTGTATAAAAGAAGGAAACATGCCAGGCAAAGAAACCACTTGGTCTTGAAGTGGAATTTATCCTCATTGTTAGATAGCACCTCAAAACTTTTTCTGTTTCTTTACAGTAATAAATACCTGTAGCCCGATGTTCCATATTAATATTAAGCAAGATGCATTTTGTATGATCAATTAAAAGGATAGTGTATGAAAGAGCTAAATATGTACTTACTGTGTCCAGGCACCGATGATGGTAAGCAAGCAAGCAGGATTTAGGGCAGTTCGTTTTCTTTTTGAGTTTCTCAGCCTCTTTATGCCACTGTTGCCCAACTGAGGACAATATAGGGCTGTAAAGAATAGCATCAAGTTTTCTCATGCAGCATCAAGAAGCATTACTATCAGTGGATGTGAAAGCTTACTTAAAGCAATGTATTGAATTTCAGTTTGCTGTTATGGGTGCATTAGATTTTATAACGTGGTATATGACCTTTTGTTAAAAGGTTTCAAAATCAAGGCATTTACTTTATATGTACTTTATTCAACACAAAACATTTCCTTTAAGAAAACACCACTGCAAACAAAGGAGCTATATACTGGAGAATGCATATGGGAATGCATGGAAAGGAGCATTCTATCTTGGGTCATGGAATGACAGTTGTTCTGCTTGGCTGCATTCTCATGTTCGGTGATTTGTGGATGCAACACACCTGCATTTTTTCCTCCCTAATCTTTCCATTTGCATGTGAAAATAAGTGGTTCCATGATTCATCATTATTAACAAGTGTAAACTAAGCATGTAATTTCATAGGTGTTCTTTATCTTCTTAACTCTTGAAAGAAGACTAGCATCTGACTTGCAAAGGTTTGGAAAGTTGGTATATATATATGTGTGTGTTTATTTTTAGGGAATTTGTCAATTCCAAGGAGGGGCTCAAAATGGCTTATGTTAAAAGGCACAGTATTTATATAGTATGTCTTCTGATATTTTAAAAACCTTGTATTTGTAGGTACTGTTTACATTTCATGGGCTCTTATTTTCAAAGGAGAATTTCAAATATTGTGCTTTGTATATGCTGCTTTCATCCTGGAAATAAAGAGAATTTATTTTGTTTTAAATATTCTTGCCTAAGGCAACTGAAAGACTATTGTGTTATGTAAGGCAAATTTTAAATAACAAAAAAAATGTGAAGTATTTCAATAATGCGAAATACTTGAGGTTATCTCAGAGGTAGGACCTCAAAATAAGCCTCTAATTATAATGAAACAAGAGTCTTTTTTTCAGAACAGCAAAGCAAGAGCATAAAGTATTCATCCTTAGTCTTAAAAGTTTCAAAGAGTGCACAGTTAAAGAGAACTCTCAAGTCTCAAAATTGGACTTGTTTTTACAGAAGTTTAAGACCAGACCACATAATAGATACAGTGATGCTGGTACACATTATCAGGGTTTAGAGGCTCCAGAAAGATTCTGCAGTAGCAAAACACAATTCTGGAATTTCACAGTTTGCTATCTGCTAGCACTGATTGTTTGGATCAGTTTAACATGCTGCTTCAAATGCTAAGAAGTAAGCAAGAGCAGTTAGTGTAAAAAGGATCTTGCTTGTCATGAACATGAAAACTGAATATTTACATATCTTTTCCTTAAAGATAATGTGATTGTTTTTCTGTCAGATATACATTTCACACCTTTCTATGTGACTTAAGTTTCTTGATCTCACTATACATCTCAGTAGGCAGGATGCTACCAGTTGAAAGGGTTTCTCAATGTATCAAAACCAGTTTGGTTAGAGCATTATAGCATGAATTAATTATTACCATCAGGTAGCAAGACACTTATTAAGGTAACAGGAAAGGTTTTGAAGAGCAGTCTCACTTCCTGAACCCACTTTCTGCTCAATTGAGAAAATGTCTTATTTTTAAACCATTAATATGCTTGATGTAATGCACCTTTTCACCTGGTATCCTCAAGGTAAGACCAAGTTTTTTCTCAGTACAGACATCTTTGAACAGTCCCTCCCCAAAATAAACAAAATCCAACAATTCTGTTGACTTTAAGCTGATCCACAGGATGAGTTTATCTTCCAGGTTTTTCTGTCCTAGCTTTCCATATGTGTATTTATTTACATGCTATGTATAGCGAATCCTTAAGAGGGAGGTAAAAAAAAAGTGTCATGTGAAACTGTTCTAACACTGAGTACTATTCTTCTATTTCTAGCGTTCAATCAGTTTCCGAAGTGAAAGTCGCCCAGATCTGTTCAGTCCACGATCATGGTCTCGAAACATGCCCCCTGCTAACACAAAGCGGAGAGACAGCAAACTGTGGAGTGAGACCTTTGATGTTTGTGTCAATCACATGCTTACATCTAAAGAAATCAAGCGTCAAGAGGTATCGTATTTTTTCTTAACGTAAATATCATGTTCAGAAGTCATCTTTAAAGTGTGGAGTTAAAGAATGCTGGTAGGCATTAGGGATAGCACGTGAGGCTTTTATGAAATTAAACAGAATGTTACCGCCTCCACTGGAAGCAGGATTTCATCCTTAATCTTTATAATTCAAGCTATATTAGACCAATATATTCTTCAAAGTCAGCTCATATTTCCTTAATAAATGTGAAGCTACTGAGATATATTGTACTGTGATTGCCTGCATGTGTGTACATGTTTTGTATGACAGTTTCTGTAGTGACGGTGATGTTTTATTTTGTTCCCATAATGATAGATGAGCGTGCTATTTCAGGAACAGGTATTCAAGTCATACGTACACACAGAATCATAGAACAGTTAGGGTTGGAAAGGACCTTAAGATCATCTAGTTCCAACCGCCCTGCCATGGGCAGGGACACCACAAACTGTGTGTGAAGCCATGTCACCCAAGACTGTCCAGCCTGGCCTTGAACACTGCCAGGGGTGGAGCATTCACAGCTTCCTTGGGCAACCTGTGCCAGTGCCTCACCACCCTTACAGTAAAGAACTTCTGTAGATCTAACCTAAACTTCCCTAGTTTAAGTTAGAACCCATCACCCCTTGTCCTATCACTACAGTCCTTATTGAAGAGTCCCTCTCCAGCATCTTTGTAGGCCCCATTCAGATATTACAGGGCTTGGAAAAGAGTGTCTTTGAGGAAGTTTTCAGTGCTAGAAAGATAAAATATTGATCAAAATACGTATCTTCCAAAGCATCAGTGGTTTTAACGTGCTGTACATGTCATTGGCTGTAACATGAACTACTTAGAATTTGTCAAATCTGTGGAATCAAGTTTTCCCCCCATACCCCTAAAAAAAATTTGTAACAGTAGCAACACAAGTTTAAAATAATCTGAGAATAGTTCAAGAACCAAGTAATGAACGAAACAGTAACGTCAAGCATTTCTTATGCAGGTTTTAACATTGTACAAGAATTCATAGGAAATCACTTTTAAAATGGACACCTTCCAAAGCAGCTTATTGGAAAATGAACTGTACAAACTATTTGCACAGTGTTAACAATCATTACTGTTTTGGGGCAGAAGCTAGGACCCTTTATAAAGCACAAATAAATGAGCTGTACTCCAGGAAGTTTTGCATTGAGGGTTCTTATGCTGTGTGCCCAACAGAATATCTGAACCACTTCCACATGTGTGCTGTCACTTAACTCACACTATGGCAAGCCTTCCATATATGCATGTTAGCAAGCTGGGGCCATCTGCACTAGCTGATGATGTCCTTCCATGATTTATGCAGGCTGAAAGCCTTGGCTGTGAAGTTGGTAATTCTAACTGAGCAAAATGTTGTTAACTTCTTTCTGTACCCCAGTTTAGAATGAAATCATGCAGTTAGTAAATAACAATGGTGTTTTGATAAGCCAGTTTATTAAGGTGGTGGTCATTTTTAATCTCCTGGGTTTAAAGTCTTGAAAGTCTCAAATCTGCTTCAAGAGAAGTAACTAATGTCAGCTGATACTTAAGTAGGGCTCAGCCTTCATAACAGAACCAGAATAAACTGGTACCAAAATAAAAGTGCTCACTGCCACGTAAATGTTTTAGAGAAGATCTGTCTTTTACTTACTAGGCCACATGGAACTTTTACCAATGTGTTACAATGGGACACAACAAATACCTGTGCAAATAGCTGTATAAATGGTTAAGGTACAGCTGAGTCAAAACATCACACTGAAAATAGCTCCCCTGTCTGGAAACATTTTGGTTTGAAAAACAGAATTCTGTGCTATTTCAGATAAGCATTTTATGAGCAATCTGATACAACCCTATTTTAAAAACTACTGCAAGTTTCTGTATCTATGGAATAAAGCCTTACTTTATTTCTGCAATTAGATTTAGTAGAGAAATTCTGCTCCATGGTGTTAAGACAGCTGTTCAGAATGTTACATCAACTCAACAAGTTGAGTAGAGATTAAATAAAATATATTTTACGATATCTGTGTCTCTTCTTACAGGCTATCTTTGAACTTTCCCAGGGAGAAGAAGACTTGATAGAAGATCTGAAGTTAGCAAAAAAAGTATGTTCAAAAACAAGTCAAACAGACAAATCCAATACAACAAGGAGTATTAATTAGTTCATATCACTTCTAAAATAATCCTTGCTTTTACAGTTGCTAAGACAGTGGGAGGAAAACAAAGCATAATTCTGTTTTCCCATTCTTTCTGAAACACTAAGAATTGCTGCTTTTTTTTTTATGAATAAAACCTAGTATTTTAAGATAGGGTTATGAAACTTCAGAATATTCTCAGCAGCTGGTCTGGTTTTGCTTAAAGGGAGCTTTAAATGGTAGCACTAATTTTTCAGCTACCAGTAATAGGTTAATTACAGAGATCCCCTTTTTTCTTTCAGGCTTATCATGACCCAATGCTTAAACTTTCCATAATGACAGAGCAGGAGTTGAACCAAATTTTTGGAACATTGGACTCTCTAATTCCTCTGCATGAAGGTAAAACTCAAATAGTCTTTGTCTGCATTACTACTGCATATAGATTTATAGACATCCGGTTCATTAAGTGCAGTTTCTCTTCTTTTTTTTAATTGTGATCAGATCTTCTCAGGCGACTTCAAGAAGTCAGGAAACCTGATGGATCAACAGAACATGTTGGCCATATCCTTGTGGGTTGGGTAAGGCAATATTTTTAATTAATTTTGGGGACTTTAGAGCTGCAACATAGTCTTTATCAGACAATTTCCTTCCCATATCTAGCTGTTGTGGTTTAAGCCTCTCAAACTCAAGCAATTTTCTCTCTCATTCACTCCCCTCTCTTTCTTCCCCGTTCCCAGGGGATGGGGAGGAGAATCAAAAGAATGCAACTCCCACAGGTTGAGATAAGAACAGTCTAGTAACTAAGGTATAAC